>CAKOAT010179599.1:182802-284270 GCA_932364175.1 Eruca vesicaria subsp. sativa
AGTCAGGGAAAGATAACGGGGATGCGCATCACGCGTGCGTGTCCATCGATATCCCACCTGCTTTTTGCTGATGATAGCCTTTTCTTTTGTAAGGCGGAGCCCCGTGAATGTGAAGAAGTAATGAAAGTGGTTAGGAAATATGGACAAGCCTCTGGACAATGCATTAATTTTGACAAGTCTTCTCTACTCTTTGGTAAGAAGATCGGTCAAGAGGCCAGACAGGAGATCAAAGATACACTTGGGATCCAAAATGACGAAGGAATGGGGACCTACCTAGGGATACCTGAGGATATCAGTGGCTCAAAATGTAAACTGTTTGCATTCTTAAAAGACAAACTTCGGCATAGAGTGAATGGATGGACGGGTAGGTGGTTATCTAGAGGCGGAAAGGAAGTAATGATCAAGTCTATCCTGTTAGCTCTCCCAACTTATGTTATGTCTTGCTTTCTGCTTCCTTTGGAGATATGTGATGCCTTGGCTAGTGCCATTGCACAGTTTTGGTGGAGCTCAAACCCACCGAAGATAGGCTTACATTGGACAACATGGGATAAGTTATGTCTATCCAAAGAGGAAGAAGAGATTGGATTCAGGATGATCCATGAGTTTAACCTGGCATTGCTAGCAAAACAGTTGTGGAGATTGGCCCAAAATCCAGACTCCTTGGTAGCTCGAGTTATGAGGGGGCGGTATTATCGGTTGAGCTCGCCTTTGCGAAAGCTCGCTGTTAGCAGCCCATCATATGTGTGGACAAGCATCTCGGCTGCACGTGACCTTTTGCTATTGTGAGTTAGACAGAAAATCCATTCAGGTTACGAAGTAAAGGTATGGGAAGATCCATGGATTCCCACAATCCCAGCGAGATCAGCAAATGAAACTGCCCCGGTTCTGCATCCGAACATGAGAGTGAGTGATCTTATCGATCAAGAAACAAAGTCTTGGGATCTGGAGAGACTGGCTAACTATGTTGACGCTGCAGACATACCTCTCATAAGGAGTATGGCAATTAGTTCAACCCATCGCAGAGACACACATTGTTGGAGTTACACAAGGAGCGGGCAGTACACTGTTAAGTCCGGTTATTGGGTAGCTCGAAATATATTAATGAAGGAGGAAGATAATATGGTGGATGAACCTAGCAATAAAAGGCTTCAAGCACATGTTTGGAAGGTCAAGGCACCCCCGAAGATGTGCCATCTTATGTGGCAGGTTATATTAGGGCAGTTGGCTGTTATTAGTGCGCTAAATCATAGACACATGAGATGCGATAACTACTGCCCACGATGCGGAGAACCAGAGGAGACAATTGCACATGCGATTTTTCAATGTCCACCAGCCTCACAGGTGTGGGCCTTAGCATCTATACCTACCAGTCCGACTTTGTTCCCTTTGGAGAGCACATATGCGAATATGGACTATATATTCTGGCGAAAGAAGGCCATTTGTGGGCCAGAATTAGACAAGGATCCTTATCCTTGATTAATATGGTACATTTGGAAGGCTCGGAATGATAAGTTGTTCAGAGGAATAGATAGAGACCCTTTAGAATTGGCCCGGTATGTAGAGAGTGAGTGTCTTGCTTGGTTCCAAGCTAATGAGCAGGAAGGTGTGAGTGCACAAGAGACCGATGATACGGATCGTCAGGCCATAAGTCTACGAGATATCTGCATGTTAGATGGTTCTTGGACCGCTATAGATCAATTCTCTGGATGCGGTTGGGAGTGGAAAGATAGCAGGGGAAATATTCAGCTGATGGGGATGCGTAATGTGAGTAGAGTGGAGTCGGCTTTGCACTCTGAGCTGGAAGCACTGCGGTGGGCAATGGAGAACATGCTTCAACATTCGCCATGGCAGAGCTTTGGGACGGACTGTAAGGAATTGGTAGCAATGCTCACGGATCCCCATGGATGGCCAAGCTTTTCGACGGAACTGGAGCGGATCGTAACGCTGAGGATTTGTTTTCCAGATTTCAAGATCATTTATATACCTAGATCTCTTAATGCTGTGTCCGATCATTTAGCTAAGACTGCCCGATCTTTTTATCGTGAGCTCATGTATGTTGGTTGTTCTACTCCGGTCTGGATTCCCAGACCACCTCAAGTTTGAGGAATAGATCAGTCTTTCGTTGGCAAAAAAATAAATGCTGTAAAAATAATGATGTCCCATAGTTTTGTTTAGAATTATTGACGTGGTCTGCAGTTTTGCACTATTAACTGTGATAATTGTATTGGCTTAATGTTTGATTATCCAACTTAACTTAAGAAAAATCATTCTTTTGCTTTCCTTGTTGACTTACTAAGCATTTATCTCTATTATGAACCATATCCGAAAAAAAATTTAAACTTTTTGTAGGCCAACACCAAACTTTTCCAGTTAATTACATTCAAAAGGCTACCTAAAATTTTTAACTTGTTTTTTGAAAAAACTAATTAATCACACACAAACATCTTGAATGTCAACCATAATTTCATTAGCTTAAACACTGTCAAAGTTTCAACTATAAGTTATGTATAACAATAGTACTCATGTAAGAACCAAGGCTGGCTCTATTGATAGTAATCGTGTAACCTGCCTTAATTGGGGATGCTAGAGTTTATGCATTTAATATTCATATATATATATATAAGAATTTTTTTCTCTCACGCTACTGAATCTTATAATTCTCTAAAATTTGTAATAAATTTCAAAGAATCCCTTCAATTAAGTTCTATGATTTTTTTAAAGTATTGAATAAACATAAATGGTGATGCACAAGTAGTTATTGTTGATCTATAGTCAAACATACTTGGTTTATGGTCAAATACTATAGTAAATCAATACTTTCCGAATTTGCCAAACATTAAAAACGTAACTTTTGGAAAATTTAAAATTATTCGTTTGAAACTCAAATCTTGTGTGTCTAAACCCTAAGGAATTTCAAAATTTTCAAAGTTGATGAGAATTCATCTCCCAATAACCCCTCCTAAGTTTGATGACTATACATACAGTAAAACCTCTGTAAATTAATAATGTTGGAATTTTGAAATTTTATTAATTTATAGAGATATTAATTTACAAAAAATTCCTTATTTAAATTTTTATTTTAAAAGAAATTTATTCTAAAACAAGAAAAATATTTGATTTTAGTGTATAATTATTAATTATTATTTTTGAAAAACTTGACATTTATATCAATTTTATTATATTATTTTGTGTATATGATATATATTGCATAGAATCTAAATGTGGTTTTAGACATAATATTACTAAATCTTATCAAAAATATAATAAGTTTAAGAAAATATAAAGAGAATTCCATTGTGAATATAAAACAAAGAATATAATGTTATGTTCTTACTTATATAAATTATATGTATACATATAGTTATTAATTTACAATTTTAAAGGGACCATATATTTACATAGAGTTTTCTAAAAAAATATTCTTATTTTTTTATCGATTTGTGTCAAATTTTGAACTGGCCCAAGTTGGGACCCAAAAAATTTAGTAATTTATAGATATTATTAATTTATCGAGTAATAATTTATAGAGGTTCTACTCTATATCAACCTAAATTTATTTCTACAGAATCACAACCAACCTAAAAAAAAAACTGCGATACCGAAAAAAAAAAGTTCTGTGAAGATAATTAATTTACATAAAGCAATTATTCGAAAACCTAAGAGTGAAGGTTTAAGTAATCTCGAGTTTATGCTCCTCATTCTTATGATATCCTTTTTATTTTTTTTAAACAGTTGCATTAATATTCTTATATATTGATCTCTACAAACATGTTCATTTGAAATTATGTCTTTGTAGATAGTTTTATTAATATTACGTCTTATATTGATCTTTGCAAACAGGTTCACTGGAATCAAGTGTATTGATTATGTAACTAACACTCAGTATTTACTTGATTTTTGAACATCCACAAATGCTCATGTTGTGTTATGTGTTTTAAGTTTATGATCCATTGAGTGGGAAGAAGATATTTTACTGTATAGTTCTTGCACATATATATGTATATTTGTAATATAAATATTTAGTTGGTCATTTCAAATATATAATTAGAAGAGATTTGAATGATGTTCTCAAATTTCGTTTGATCCTGAACTTCCAAGGATAGAAGTTTTCAAAAAGAAGTAAGTATACATGAACATTTTAATGTTTCTTGATTAATTTATTTTGATGTTTACTTACATAAGTTAAGCTGACTAGAAGACTAACTTTTAAGGATTCCAAGCGGTGTCTTTTGATGGGATACATGATATTTTCATTTAATTTATGTTTTTTTTTTATTTTCTGAATATAAAATTTTATGTTATGTATATTTTCGTTAGTTAAAAGTTTTCTTAACATTCAATGATTCTATAAATATATAAGTAATTGTTTTATAAATATACGTTATTTTAAAAAAGTCAAAATATATCATATACAAAAATCTATTACAATTATTTATTTTATTATTATCATCATACTTTGGTTATGAAATGAATAATTATATTTTTATGTTTTAATTTTTATAAATTATTTAATAAATTAATAAAAGTATTTCTTTACTCTGATTTTTTTTCCCATATAAACACTTCAATCAATGGACATATCCAATACACAAACTTTGTTCTAACAAAAAATACAAATAAGCTTATAATATATTATCTTACACATTATAGTAATAACTTCTTTCTGTCACTCACCCCGCGCCAGGTGCGGATCAACACCTAGTATATATATATGAATATTTTTAGGTCATTGAAACCTCGAGCTCATCTCCAATCGAGGTCGACCACTTGATCTACCCAAATTTGAAGATATTAGTACATATTTTCTTTTAAAAAGGAAAATTATAGAAACAACATGTTAATTTAGATTCTGTCATTAAACCCTAAACCCTAAGCCAAACATGAAATCCTAATAAAACTCTAGACGCTAAACCATTAACAATAAACAACAAACCCTAAGCCTTAACTCGAAATTGATATATATCATATACATAAAATCCAATTGAAAAACTTAATCCAATCACTAAACTCTAAACCTTGAAAATATACTCAAAACCCTAGCACTAAATCCCATACCTTAAATAGTGTACTCAAAACCCTAAAACCAAAAAAAAAAAAATTCTTAAACTCTAAAAAATTTAAACTCAAAATCGTTAACATTTAACTCTTAACCCTAAATTATATACTCAAGAACAAGTTGTTCACATAATGAGTTTTTGATCTTATAACTCAGTACAAGTTGCTGCCACACAGTGATTTCTCTTATAACTCAGTACAAGTTGTTGACTTAGTGATTTCATTTGCAGATGATCACGTCCCAGTTACTTTCAGATGCTCATTACCTTTACAATGTGGTGGGTTTTAGGATTTAGTGTTTTTTGAATATAATCTAATACATGGTATAAATAATGTATATTAAACCCTGAAAACGGAATTTAAACCAAACACTAAATTAAAACTAAAATCATAAACTCAAATGTTATACGTTTCTATGTCACATAGTTTCTCACTATGTATTCTCAATTTGCATTGGCTTTACCGTGATATACAAGATATACCAGAAACTTAAATTTTAATTCAAAACTTAAACCAAATACTAAAATTAAACATAAAATCATATACTTAAACATGTTAAGTTTTCATATCAAAAATATTTTTGAGTATATGATTTTAAGATATACCAAAAACTTAAATCCTAGTTCTCTATATATTACATGATCATGTCATAGTTCCTTTCTATATCACTACAAGAAAACAATTTTTTTACTAGGACTGTATTCGTGGTTTATTAGTCGTAATAGGCCCATTACGATGAATTAACAAGGAAACACGTTTCCTTGTTAATCGCCCGTCTTAATGGACTTTTCGTCGTAAAGTCCATGTAATGTTACGACGAACACGGGTCGTTGTAAAAGACAAGTAGAACGCTTCGTCGTAACCTCAACGTTAACTTCCCTCGTAAATTCCTCGTTCTATTTCGACGTATTTGCCACATAAAACTTCGATGTTAAGTCCATGTAAATGTACGAGGAGATTACTAGTAGTACATGTAAAGTCGTAGTAAACATTACAACGAACTTGTAATTCGATGTTAACTCGTTGTAAAATTTATAAGGAATTTACTTGGATGTATATATAATTTATAATTTTTTAAAAAATTAGATAATTTTATTTATAAAATTCGTAATTTAAAATATAAAACCAAAAATTTTAAAATGAAAATTGTTTAAAAAATTATTATAGAAAAAGTCATAAAATAAGATATAAATTTATAATACAAAAGCAAACAAAATAAAAAAAAAACTACGGCATGTTGTTATGGAGGTACTCGTCGGGGTGGCTGAGTTCCGGGCCAGGTCAACCGGTTGACTCGGGAGGATGTTGCTGCATTCCGAGAGCCGCTCGTCTTTCATTTAGAGCTCTCTGCATAACCGGGTTACCGGACGCCATGATGTCCAACAAATCCTCAAGTGAGTCCAAACGCTCCTGCTGGGAGTCCATGCGAGACCACATCTGAGAAGTTTCCTCATCCCGTCTCAAAGTGTATGAAGAAGTTGCCCTTGGAACTTCGTTAACGGAGCTTATTCCCACCGTCTGTCCCTTCTTTCTAGGAGCCACCTTGTTTAAAAAAAAAGAGAGGTTATATAATACATTAATATTGAAATATTAATTAATATAATAGAATTAATATAAAAAAAATTAAAATTTATTCAAAAATTTTACCTCTTCGAAAATCCGGTCGCCTTCTTCTGTAGTCAATGTGACGGGTGACCCATCGGGAGCCTGCTGGGTTAGTTGTGTCTGCCGCTCCTCAACCCGAGAAACCACATCGTTATAGAGTTTCTTGGAACGTGGATCCAAAAAAACTCAATCTGGTGTGGCGTGAGTCATTCTGAATTGTTTAGTCAGAGATGGCATGACTCCGGTCTTCTCGGCCTACAAAAAAAATAAAAGAGTTAATTTTTTTAATTACTTAATTAATAAATAAAATTTAAAAATTCAAATATTAAAAATTAAACTTACAACATCTTGACGAATCCCAGCGTGAGGCTTTTGGCCGGTTCTATGAAGCATGGGTTCATTGCCGTACTTATCCTTCGTTCTTCGGGAAGAAGAGCACGAGTTGGACATTTTGACGGAGACAGGTAGGCTCCAATAGCGGATGAGACCATTCCATACAAAGTTCGAGATCTCCTTGGGCTTCCCATCATAACCGTAGAGTTCCCATTTGTCCTTCTAATATGAGACAGTGTTGCAAAGACAAGTCTTGGCTTTTGCTACAAAAGCCTCCTTCACCTTCTCGTTGATCGATAATGGCCAATGCCACTTTTACTGAAACCAAAAAAGGAAAATTTTTAAAAGTATTAAAAAATAATATAAAATTAAATATTAAATATTATAAAAATATTTACCGCAAACATTATAAACCATGTTATCTTCACGTGGTTTGTAGTCATACTCCAATTCGGATGAGGCTCGAGAAAATACCCCTTCATCGTCTCTGAAACACTCCGGCTAACGCGGTTGTTTGCTCCAAACCTGAAAAATAATATAAAATTAGGAATTTCATAGATAAATAAAAAAATATTCAAAAAAAAAATTTACCAGTAAGTACCCTGCGGACGATCGGGGTCCAGAATATCTAAACCTTCTCGCCCCGGTTGTGCAAGAAGATCCTCCACAGTATATGCATCATATGGTGCACTCAGAGGTACCCGCAAATCTGGATGAACCTTATCACCACTTGCGGGTGCGGGAACGGGATCGGGAGCGGGAGCAGGACCGGGATGTGGAGCAGGACCGGGAGGTGGAGGCATCTCATGATATGGTATATCATTGGCGGGATAATACGCCTGAGAATCCGGCACACGCTCGTTAGATGACGGGCCGGAAGACGATGTCCTGATACCATCAGTACCAAACAGCTCACTATACGTAGGAGGTGGTCTAATCGGTTTTGGTCTAGGAGTCATATAATTGAAAAAATAAATGTCATCAGTTTATCTTAAACTTATTATCTAAACTAATTAATTACGTAACCTAATCATCTAAACTAACCACCTAAACTATTTACCTAATTAACTACCTAAACTAAAACTACACTAAACTAAAAAAAAAAAAAAAGAAGAGAGAGGAGGTTACCTTGAGAGGGAGAGGAGTTTGGGAGGAATGTTTCATCCATCACATCGTCGGGAAGATATTCGTATTGATGATTATGCGGATCAATAAGAAAGATTTCATCAGTTTGTTGATCATGTACTTTTACTTCAGTGACACACGCTTCTTCTTGCAAGGGTGGTTTTTCTCCAGCAATTATTTGTCCATGAGGTGTAATCTTGATAACAGCTAACCAAGTTATTCATGAACTTCTAAGGCGAGGTTATGGAATGAAGCTAACTTGCTCGGCTTGAGAAGCTAAGATGAAAGGTTCAGATTTGTTGTATCTTCTTGAAGAGTTGACAGCCACAACACCAAATTTGTTAAACCGGACACCCCTGTTCACAACAGCGTCGAACCACTCACATTTGAAGAGGACAGATCTGAGCTTCAATAATCCCGCAAATTCCACTTCAATAATCTCCTGTAAAATCCCATCAAAGTCTGTTTCGCATTTCACACATATTCCCTAGTTACTTGTTGCCCGACGACTCCCATAGTCGAATGTATGAAACGTAAAACCGCGTGTAAAATACATATGTGATGTGGTGACTTTTGCTACTGGACCTCGGACGAAATCGTGAAACCATGGGGGTTAATATGGATCATCATCTTCAACCTACAAAAATTAGTATGTTAACAATTTATATTATATTATAGTGTTCATTACTTACGTAATATTTGAGCTATATATATTACCTGAGATTTTAACCACGTGACATAGTGATGATATTTTTGTCCGTCCACTTCAGTTGCAGATACTCCAGGTATTACTACTTCATCTTGCGTTACAAAGGAACTGCAAATTAAATGAATGTATTCACATCAATATAACATCACACTTCATATAATTTAAATCCACATAACTATTTACCTTTCAAATGAACGTGTCACTGAAGGCTCGCAGTTGAGCAGAATATAAGTGTGGGCACTATGCTTATCGTCGTCACTAGACCACCATATTTCTCGCAATCTACCACCAAACCTTCCAATTTGGCAGAAAATATTAGGAACATTGGTAATTGGATATGTGGGGACAACTCCATCATCATCATATCTTCTAGGAACTCTTTTTCTTGTATGTACTGCTGGTGCAAAGTATGATGTGAAGTGAGATGTTTCCGCTGTCAAACTCCCAGCACTTGTTGAACCTTCCACCTTTGCAAGAATTTTTGCTTTCCCCTTCAAATGTTTCATGGCGCGCTCATACGAATACATCAATCCGTGGTGAACAGGACCACGAAGCAATGCCTCGTATGCGAGTTGAACAACAAGATGTTCCATGACGTCAAAAAATGCTGGAGGCAAAATTTTCTCTAAGTTGCACAATATGATTGGAATGTTCTCATAAAGTTGTTTGATAACTTCTTCCTTGAATGTACGTGTGCTTAGATCTCTGAAGAATGCTCCAATGGATGGATATTGCAAAATTAATCCAGTGAATAACATTTCATAACATATGTATATATAATATTAACTAAACAAGAATATTTACCTGCAAGTGCTTCATGTACCTTTGCTGGAAGCAACTCAGCAAAAGCGAATGGAAGTAGTCATTGCATAAACACATGACAGTCATGACTCTTCATTCCTGAGAGCTTTTGACCTTGTTCAACACATCTTGAGAGATTAGAAACATATACATCAGGGAACTTAACTTCTTATTGAACCCAGTTAAACAAAGTCGTCTTCGCTTCTGATGACAATCCGAAGATATTAATTGGAATAATTCCATTGCTTTTGATATGTAACTCACTTCTTGAGAAAATATCAGGTAAGTCCATCCTTGACTTTTTTCTATCTTTTGTCTTTTCTGGACATTCGGTATTGTATTCATGATGTTGTCAAAGAATTTCTTCTCTATATGCATAACATCGAGGTTGTGGCGTAAAAGATCCTTTCAATAAGGCAGCTGCCAAAATATACTCTTGTTATGCCAATTGCGACTTACCCCATATCCATCAGGCATATTTCCAGGAACATGCCAGTTTCCTCCACGTGGAACAGTTTTCTGAGCTCTGTAGTAATCAATTTGCGCTAGGATCTGGTCTCCGGTGAGATATGGAGGAGGACTATCCCTTACAAATTTTTTGTACCTAAACAATGTCTTATTTCTTCGAAATGGATGGGTAAGGGGAAGAAATCTACGATGACAATCAAACCAACAATTTTTCCTACCATTTTTCAATTGAAAAGCATCTGTTGATCTAAGAAAATGTGGACAAGATAACCTTACATGTGTAGTCCATCCAGAAAGCATACCATAGGCATGAAAATCACTTATCGTCCAAAGCAGAACTGCTCGCATCGTAAAATTATTTTTCATGGAACAATCATACGTCCTCACCCCTTCTGACCATCGTAAAATTATTTTTTAGCTCTTGTATCAATGGTTGAAGAAAAACATTTAGTGACCGCTTTGGATGCTTTGGACCAGGGATTAATATAATCAAGAAAATAAATTCTTACTCCATGCACATCTCCGGAGGCAGGTTGTACTGTGTAAGAATGACGGGCCACAAAGAGTATTGTCTCCCTAACATTCCAAATGGACTAAATCCGTATGTGCATAATCCAAGATAGACATTTCTAATATTTCTTGCGAAATCTCGGTGTACCTTGTTGAAATGTTTCCAAGCTCTTGCATCTGATGGATGAGCAATCTCGCCATCGCGCTAGACATGTTCAGCATGCCACCTCATCGCTGCGGAAGTCCTCTCAGATTGATATAATCTTTTCAGCCTATCTGTAATTGGTAAGTACCACATCCTTTGGTACGGTACCCTATTCCTTCCACGTCCTTGCGGTTTGAATCGTGGCTTCTTGCAGAATCGACACTCTTCTAGTTTCTCATCATCTCTCCAGTAGATCAAACAGTTGTCGATGCAAACATATATCATCTCCGATGACAACCCAAGACTATAAACCAATTTCTGAATCTCTTAATAAGATTCAGCTGACACGTTGTCTTCTGGCAAATACTCTTTAAACAACTCGGCCCATGCATTCATGCAGTTCTCAAGTAAATTATATCCGTTTTAATATTCATCATCCTAGCTGCTAGAGACAATTTAGAGTGACCTTCCCTACAACCAGTGTAGATTGGTTGATTTGCAGCATCTAGCATTTCATAAAACCTTTTTGCATCCAAATTAGATTCTTCAACATTTCCAGTTTCATCTGCTATTGTTGTAGTAGTTTCTAAAAATGCATCAGTAATCATGTCGTGAACCCTATCATGATCTACCATCTGTTCAGCACCCTGATTATTACTGACATTCTGAAAATTACTATTACTACTACTAGCTTCATTTCCTCCATAACCCTCTCCATGTTGAATCCAAATATAATACTGTGGTGTAAAACCTCTGTGTACTAAATGTTTTCACACAGTTTCAGTATGGGCAATTTTGAATTCTTACATTTCTGACAAGGACAGAACATCTTACCACTTTCCTGCGTGAGTGGTATACAGGCTGCCCGGTGTCAGAATCTTTATGTGTATGCATCCAACTCCGCAATTCGAAAATATTTCTTCCATCAGACATTTTTTGAGTTGTTTTTGTTTTTTTTGTGTGTTGTGGTATGAAAAGAGAAATGCTCATATATATCGGAAATCCACAAATATTGGTAGGTGAAAGTTTACAACGTATTTACAAGGAATATATTTACTATGATATTACATGCCTTTAACATATAGGTTACAATGTATTTACAACGATTTAAGTTACACATTAAAGTCGTGTTCACCTACCAATTTTCGTCGTAATGCACTTGTAACTATACGACGACTTTACAACAAAAATGAAAAACAAATTTGGATAAATTTTATTTTGGATTACTTCCACAAAACTAAAAGGAGAGTTCACGGTCAACGGAACGGTTTTATCAACTCCTCGTATCTATTCATCGACTTCTCAAGGAAAAGCTACGAGGAGTTGATTAGAACTGTTCTGCCTTTTAATTTCTCGGAAAATCGATACATAAGTCATCGGATTCTTTTTCTTTCATTTTTTTTTGTTTTTGTTTGTGGTGTTGTAAGCATGATTAGGAATGACATATATATAGGAAATTTTCGAGCTTGGTTGGTAAAGATTTAACAACGAATTTACAAGGAAAAAAATTACTAGGATTTTACAAGTCCTTTGTACATGCTTTACAACCATGTTACAACGAAAGTAGTAACTTAAGAACACGTTTTTGTTTACTATAAACGGTTAAACTTGCCTCGTAATGCGCTTGTAATTTTACTTCTTCTTTACGACAAATCTTCCTTTTCCTAGTACACTCGTCGTACATTAACTTGTCATTTACGACTAATGGCTTTCCTTGTAATGTTACTAGCTCTTTACAACGAATTTAAGTTTCCTCGTAACCTAGTAGTTAAGTACTTGTAACATTACGAGGAGATATTTTCCTTGTAATTCTTCCTTATTAAAGGCGTGTTTTCTTGTAGTGTATATTCTCACTATGAATCTTCATACCTAAACCCCAAAAAGGAACCTCAAAACCCTATACTAAACACTAGTCTAAAACCTAACCTTTAAACCATATACTCAAACCTAAATTCTAAACTAAAAATCCTAAACTAACCCCCAAACACTAAACCATATACCATATATACTGTAAACTCTAAGATTTAGGCCATATACTCTAAATCAACAGTTAAGCTTAAACTATGCACCTTAAACCTCAATGTACACTGGAGTGTATACGTAGTGTACACAGGAGCGTACACCTTATATCATAATATATACATGAGCGTACAGCTAGCCTAGTGTACACATGAACGTACACTTAGTGTACACCCTAAACCTAGTCATTTATTTTTGAACCAAAGATAAGTGACATATACACCCGATCGTGTGCAATGAAACATACAATGGAGAGTGTACACCAAGAAGTGTACACCAGAAGCATACACAGAAGTGTGTACACCGGGGCATATACACCTTAACATTTACTCCAGTGTACTTTGTACTGGAGAGGGTAATGAAGTTGTTCTTATCAGTGTCTCAAATCTCTCCTTCCTCCCTAAGATCCTCTCTCATGGTCCTCAAAGGACTCTTACCCCTTCCTTCTCTCTGATGATAATCTCCTCTGCAATCATACCGATAACTTCTCTCCTGCTCCCGACGCAAACCACGATGTCCTGAAGCCTCATCCACTTTGCGGTTTCTGTGGGGCTCCTTTAACCTTTTGCTACTCCGTTCAGGCACTTGAGTCCAAGACAACCCTTGTTACTCATACATCTTACCTTTGTCCTTACCTGCATACCCAGGATAGTTCTTATTCCTAGCTTGGTGACGAGCTTCACCATTGAGCACCACTCCGCTATAGCTTCAAGCCTTATCCTCCACTCCTTCTGTAGACTTTTCCCTCTCCACCGGAGATGGGAAGCGAAAGGGATACTTCTTCTTATTGTGACACAGACTGAGACAATCATCACAATACCCAAACAATTTCTCAAATTGCAGTGACACTTGAACCTCCCCTGAGCTCCACCGTGGTATCAAAACATAGCTCCTTCTGACAGTCAATCACCACCTTAATTTTTCCAAGATCTGAATCAACATATGTTTTCTCCCCAAGCGCGCGTCACCAATACTTTGGAAAGCTTCAGCTGACCAGATATCCGTTGGGAGTCCAACCACCTTGATCCAGAAGGGAATCTCTGAAGGGTAGCATGACATCATTCTTGGCTTCCACCGGGCTAAGGAAAGCATCCAATAATCAAAATGATAGGGTTGTATCTCCAGAACCGCCATCATGTCCGCTTCCTCATTGAAATGGATCTGAAACTTACCTAATCCCAAATCCGCTCCGACCACCCTATCTTCCATCTTCCATCTTCCATCTTCCAAAACTTTGGTAGCATCACAAGTAGTGACTCCATCTTCTGTTCCCACGGATTCATACACCTTCCCACCAACGTTTTTGAAAAGCTCTTGATCAGAGCCGTGTTAACAAAGTGAGGCACCGATATCTTCAATCTTTTCCTCGTACCCTCCTCGCCTTTTAGACCATGTGACATCCCGATCAAAGAGCTCTGAGACATATCTCCTTTGACAGTTAAAAGACCTCCAAGAACACTTAAATGGAATGAGAGAAAGCCCAATGAATGGATAAAAAATCCTAACTCGCCACCAATGCTTTTATACTGAGTCATAGAAACCCTTTCTCCACGCCACAAATCCTTCCCATCAATTCCATATCTTCCACTAATGTGGCGAATCCTATGAAGCACCCGGCCAAGTCTTACCATAACCCTCTCCTGAAAGTTAAACCAAATCTCCTCAAATCCCAATCCAAAAACATCGTCTCGGATCTTCAAACGACATCGAGAATATTTTTCCTTAGAAAAAAGAAACTCATACCCCAATTCGCCTATAACCGATCCTTTTGCCTCTGAGATCGTGGAACAGGTCCTCCCAAATCGACCCTCAATCAAACAGATTCACCGAAATCCCCACCAGGCCGTAATGCCAACCAAATCCATTGAAACCAAATCGAATCCGATTTCTCCTCACTGAATCGATCCTCACTGTACCAAAAATCCCCAGATCTTTCTGGTTCCCATCCACCAAAAATCATTGAAACCTAGGGTTGCGTCACCATGTAACTCAATATTTTTGTTTAAAGTACAATGTACACTGGAGACTGATAAAGCTTGTTTAAACGTTACGTTATTGGAGATGATGATCTTAATAGTCTTACTGATGAAGAGGGTAATGAAGTTGGTAAGTAAGAGTATGGAGATGAAATTATGGTTGATCAAGCTAAAGTCAATCATGAGAAGCTTGACTGTAATGGTAAGGGGATTGATAAGAATGTAGGATCGCAGAGGCAACTGTTTGTGAACACAGTGGGAGGGAACCCATCTAAGAAATTCACTCAGGTATTTCTCTCGCCTCGTAAACGGGGGACTGGTAAACAAGTTAATCGTAAAGGTGGAGGTACTAAGCATGCTGAGGAGAAGGGTCCGTTAAACCCTAAACCGGCACCAAAGAACTGATTGTTTTATGGAGTGGAACCACACATATAATAATTATGGCGAGGGGTCTGATTTTCAACTTTTTGTGTTTTTTATTTGTATTGCTTTAATAAGGTTATTAGGCAGTCCTGATGATGATTGTCATTTGCTTGCTATTTTTTTATGATATTGGTATTGTTTTCCTCGTTTCTATTGAAGTGGAATAAAATGGAATTTATGGTTTTATGGATGCATGTTACTCGATTATTGTGGATTATATTCTGTTTGGTTTGATGGTGTGAGGCTTTTCAATTAGAGTTAAATGAGGAGAAGGACCGAGAGGTGAAGGGTCAAGAATGTTTGTTATTACGGAGATGGTTGGGTGGTCACATTTTCCGAAGATGTTCTCTGGTCTCATCAAACCAGCTACACAGAACAGAGGATGTATTGGTGTTTATATGAAAGTGGTCTATAGGGCTATGGATATTGCGGATGCCGACTGGTATTTGGTTTGAGCGTTCTTATGGTATTGTCTGGGATTTGTTGATGTCTTCAAAGTGTAGGGGGGAGGGCTTTGCTGGCCGGGTTTCGTTTATGTTTGGTCATCTTACGGGCCTAGCATATTGCAATGAATGTTATTGAAGGGATTTTACACATTTTGCTATTTTGCAAAGCATCAATTCACGTCTTCTTAAGTGGGGAGTCAGAGGGATATGAACGAGGAAACAAGGTTATTAGTCTAACTGACTCATGGATGGAGGACACCGACATTTTGAGTCCAGGGAATTTTATATTATGGGAAAAACAAGTGGGAATGGAGATATGGTGGTTATGGTCCAGTTCGGTTTACTAGGTAACATAATAGGTCACTTTAAAACTGGATTTCTCGCTCGACAGAGCATACTATCATTTATTTTATGCGATTTCTAAGTTGGAATTGTCGGGGAATGGGAAGCAAATGGACTATTAGTTATCTCCGGGAGATATGGCATAAAAATAAACCGGACTTCTTATTTCTAGCGGAAACAAAATAACAATCTCCTTATGTACATGATTTTCAAGCTTATTTAGGAGATGATTATTTGGTTACGGTTGACCCAATTGGGAGAAAGTGGTGGTTTAGCTTTATTTTATAATAAGGACTATCAAATTCAAGTACTATATACGAGTATTCGTATGATCGATGTCGAAGCGATAATGTTGGGAAAGAGAGTTTTCATGACTTTTGTGTATGGTGACCCAGTTATAAAACTAAGAGAACAAGTTTGGGAAAGATTGACGAGATACGGTCTCGCTAGATCGGAGCCATGGTTCATCATTGGTGATTTGAATGAGATTATGGGGAATCACGAAAAGGAGAGAGGATTGTTACGAAATGCAGAATCTTTCTTACCATTCAATAATATGATCAGACATACGGGCCTTCTGGAACCAGATGTCATGGCAAGGAAGTCGAGGAACTGGACTAGTGCACTGTAGGCTTGATCGAGCTTTAGAAAATTAGGAATGGCACTCTTTGTTCCCGTGTTCATACACGGAATATATGGGGATGGTAAGTTCTGACCACCGCCCGGTGATAGCTTTTTTGGAAAATAAGGTTCCAAGACGGAAAGGCCAATTCAGATTTGACAAGAGATGGATTGGAAGGAAAGGTTTTATGGATTCAATTGGCAGAGGACGGGGTTTAAAAAGAGGTGACGTGGCCAGTGATTTTGTTACTAAGATTGGTAACTGTCGTCATGAAATTGCAAAATGGAGGAAGGATAATCCCCCATTTGGAAAAGAGAAGATCAGAGAGATACAAGAAGAACTGGAGGAGGTTCAATGGGATAATACTAGGCCTCAGGAGGATATTGTTGAGGTTTCACGTAAGTTACAAGAGGCGTATACGGAAGAGGAAGATTATTGGCAAAAAAAGAGTAGAAACTTATGGAATACGGCTGGTAATCGTAGTACAAAGTTTTACCATGCTTTGACCAAACAACGAAGAACCAGGAACCGGATTGTGGGTCTTTACGATGAAGTGGGGAATTGGATAACTAGGGAACCAGGGGTTGAAAGAGTGGCGGTGGATTATTTTACGGTGCTATTTGGCACAACGTCACCAACGGAGTTTGATGACTTTCTGGATGAAGTTCTACCTTTCATTACACAGGAGACCAACCGACATTTACTTAGGAGAGTGACAGAGGAGGAGGTGCGGCAAGCCTTATTTATGATGCATCCAGAAAATCCGTCTGGACCGGATGGAATTACTGCACTTTTTCCCACATTCTTGGAATATAATTAAGAAGGATGTGATGGAGTTGGTTAATGATTTCTTGTCTTCTAGGGAGATGGATTCGAGGTTGAATATCACAAATATTTTCCTGATTCCGAAGACAGAAAGGCCCACAAGGATGACGGAGATGCGGATGATTAGTCTGTGTAATGTGGGGGTGTAAGATTATTTCAAAGGTATTGTGTTAATGGTTGAAAGTTTGTCTCCCAAACTTAATTTCAGAGACACAGCCGGCTTTTGTCCCAGAGCGACTGATTTCGGATAATATTCTCAATGCTCAGGAAATGTTTCATGGCCTGCGGGCGAATAAATAATGTCGGAACAAATATATGGCGATTAAAACATATATGAGTAAGGCATATGATCAAGTTGAAAGGGATTTTATTAAGGTGTTACTACTCAAAATGGGATTTGATCCCCATTGGGTTAAAATTATGATGGAGTGTGTATCATCGGTGCAATATCGAATTCTGATATATGGGAGCCCAAGAGGGAATATTCTGCCGCAGAGAGGACTGCGTCAGGGAGATCCCCCGTCCCCTTATCTATTTATCATGTGTACATAAGCACTTATTGCCAATATCAAAAAGGCTGAGAGGGAAAAACTTTTAACAGGAATGAAGGTAGCTAGAGCATGTCCTTCGGTCTCACATATGTTGTTCGCGGATGATAGCTTATTTTTTTGTAAAGCTCAAAAGGAGGAATGTCATACAATTCTCAGGATACTTAAAGATTATGAGAAGGTGTCTGGTCAGGTGATAAATTTTCAGAAATCGTTAAGATTGAGTATTCGGTTCAATAGGAAATGAGGAATATTTTAGGGATCCAGAATATTGGAGGGATGGGCTCATATTTAGGGTTACTGGAGAGTCTGGGGGATCCAAAAACCCAGGTGTTTGGGTTCGTACAGGATCGGCTGAATAATAGAGTCAATGGTTGGACTTTTAAGTTTTTTTCCAAAGGTGTGGGAAGGAAGTGCTTATTAAGTTGGAAATCACTAGTTTACCAAACCATGTTATGTCGTGTTATAGAATTCCAAAATCGGTTACTTCCAAATTAACAAGGGTGGTGGCGCAATTTTGGTGGAGTCCAGGAGGGAGTACAAGAGGGATGCACTGGAAATCTTGGGATAAGATGTGTATAGCTAAGGAGGATGGACGATTTGGCTTTAAGGATTTCTATGATTTTAATACGGCAATGTTAGGAAAACAATTTTGGCGTCTTATGGAAAAACCGAACACACTATTCTCTAGAGTGTTCAAGGGCCCCTATTTCAGGAATACTTCACCCATGGACTTGCCCCAATCTTACTCGCCCTCCTATGGTTTGCAAAGTATTGTTTTTGCTAGATCTCTGGTTGTTAAAAGACTAATCAAACGGGTGGGATTAAGATCCTCCATATCAGTATGGAATGATCCTTGGCTCCCAACCACTCGCTTGAGGCCAGCATTATGGAATCAACAAAACTCAGATCCAAATCTTAGAGCGGATTGTCTGATCAATCCTACTTCCAGAACATGGAACGTACCGGTTATTAGGAATCTGGTGGACCCGGAGGATGCGAAAATCCTTGAATCTATTCCATTGAGTAAAACTAGGATGGTCAATCAGGATGGGTGCCATTTTACGACTAATGGAAAATATACGGTTAAGTCGGGATACCAGGTTGAAAGGGTGTATCCAGACAGAGAGAAACCCCCGATCGGATACGGACCCACAGTTGATCTGTTGAAAGCTCATGCTTGGAAGCTTCGCTGCCCACCAAAGATGAAACATTTTATTTGGCAGATAGTAATGGGATGCATCACGGTGAAGAAAAATCTGAGGTGTAGGGGTATTCAAGGAGAGATACAATGTGCATGATGGGGGCTAATGAGGAGTTAGTTCACCATGTTTTTTTTAATGTCTCCCAGCTGTGCAAGTTTGGGCACTCTCTAAGATTTCTTCCAGGCCCGGCTTTTTCCCTTCTCAGGCTTTGTTTACAAATATCGACCATCTATATTGGAGAGTAAGACCTACAATGGAGAATCATCAGTTTGTTTGGATTTGATGGTACCTTTGGAAGGCAAGGAATAATAAGGTATTCAGTAACATTGATGTGGATCCTATGGATACGCTGAAGTTAGCGGAGACGGAATCAATCTTATGGGAGGAGGCCCAAGTATCAATCAACCAAAACGGTCATGTTTTACAAGACATTAATGAGATAAGCTTACCACATATACCAGGGCGTTGGTGCTTAACAGAAGGATCATGGAAATCAAACGAAACTTTCTCGGGACAAGGATGGTATAGTACTCTTCCAGGCTTCCAGAGTTTGATTGGAGCGAGGAATACGAGAGTGTCTCTATCAGCCTTGCACTCGGAGATGGAAGCTCTAATATGGACCATGGAATGCATGAGGAATTTGCATCAATACCATGTCACTTTTGCGACGGATTGTATTCAGCTGGTGAGGATGATTTCTGTACAAGAGGAATGGCCGGCGTTTGCAAACTATCTGGATAACATCAAACTCCTCAAAGAAAGTTTCATACAGTCAGAGATCATCCTTATTTCCAGAACCCTAAATACAAAGGCGGACAGTCTAGCACGTAATGCCAGGAAGCAACCGTCGTATGTTGTTCATATGAATGTCGAGTTACCAGTTTGATTTACATAATCGATTTAGAGTCTGTTTTATGTTTGATGACAAAAAAAAAAGAAAAAAAAGTTATTAAAAAAATGATAATTACAAAATGATATTTATTTTAGGTCCAAATCAAATGAAACAAATATCTATTTGCAAAACACAAAAATGATAAATTTAGATATAAATTAATTTAGTTGGAAGAAAGGTTAAAATGCTTCTTAAAATGTTGTATCAATACGAGGCTACCAACATTCTTGTTTATTAAGATGAGCAGAAGGACATTGTGATTTATTATTGCATATGGGAGATCCAAAAGATGAAAAAAGCTACTGAAGTCTATTATTTCATTGATTTGTACATGTGTAAACACATTGTTAGCACATATATTACATCTTAGGAACTGATTTTACAAAACTATAATAGATCATTCCTTTACAAAGACAAGCTTGGACTCCACTTGATATGAAAGAAGACAGCGTCAGAAAACTTTCAGAAAGTCCAGACAACTTCCAGACAACTTCCAGACGACTTACAGGAATTCCAGATGACTTACAGGAATTCTAGATGACTTACAGGAAGTCCAGACGACTTCCACGTAAGTCGTCCCAAAAGTCTTTCGAGAAGACTTACAAGTAAGTCGTCCAGAAGACTTACAAGTAAGTCGTCCAGAAGACTTACACGTAAGTCGTCCAGAAGACTTACAAGTAAGTCGTCCAGAAGACTTACAAGTAAATCATCCAGAAGACTTACAAGTAAGTTGTCCAGAAGGCTTACAAGTAAGTCGTCCAGAAGACTTCCAGATCTGAAAACCTGCATTTCAAGCCCAGATCTGAAAAACCTGCATATCAAAAAACATTCAAATGGCTTAAAACACACAAAAATGAGTGAAAGATTAGATATATCTACTTTTATAGAAAACATAACATACATCCAAATGAAGATGAGAACCATCTGATTAAAAACCTGCAAAAAAAAAAAGATAGATTAGTGAGAAAAACATGAGACATAACTGAAAAAATCATATAAAGTTAATAGATCTATCTTTAAATGAGTGGAATATGAGAATCATGTGATGAAAAACCTACAAAACAAGATAATTTAATGAGAAAGACATGAGACAAAAACAATAAATTGATATAAAGTTTGGTGTTTATAAGTTCAAAGAGATTATAGAGAGATTGGAGAGTTCTAGAAAGATGAACATTACATTTTTTGTTGCAGACATTTGAGAGGAGGAGAGAGAATGTGTAAATTTTTCTTTTTATAGGAAAAAAAAATTAGGTTAAATATTTTCGATTCAGATAACAGAAATGTAAGTTGTCCAGGAGACTTTAATAATTTTAGCGGAAACTAAAATATTTCTAGCGGGAAACTAAAATAGAAGACTTTCGAGAAGACTTACAAGTAAGTCGTCCAGATGATTTACAAGTAAGTCGTCCAGAAGACTTACAAGTAAGTCGTCCAGAAGACTTAGAAGTAAGTCGTCCAGAAGACTTAGAAGTAAGTCGTCCAGAAGACTTATAACTAAGTCGTCCTGAAGACTTACAAGTAAGTCGTCCAGAAGACTTACAAGTAAGTTGTCTAGTTTAAATTATTCAAGCGGGAAATTAAAATTTTTAAAAAATTTAGGCGGGAATATTAGTACGACTTACTTGTAAGTCGTCTGTGCAAAATTATTTACCAGACGACTGATATTTCAGTTTTCCAGACCCTAAACCCTAAACCCTAAACTAAATTGACTAAATTAACTAACTAACCACGTTATAAAATCAAATTATACTTAAATAGTGTTTACTATACACAGAAATAAACACACTTAGGTTAATTTTTAATTTTTCAAAAAAACATTTATGCTTTCGAAAATCTAACCCTAAGAAACACATACAATACTACAACATATATTGGTGAAACCTAAACTAAAGAATATTATGACTCACTACTTTCACTCATCTATGCTGAAAACAACTGAATTTTGTTATATCTTAATTTATATCTCTTGAGACACATGTTAATTATATAATCCCAAATTATCATTTATCAAGATATTTATTACACAATTTTTAAATTATTTTTAAGAAAAACTGTCCTAGACGACTTTAAGTTAAGTCGTCTGGACGACTTAGTTGAAAGTCGTATGAGACGGTTTTTCTTAAAAATAATTTAAAAATTGTGTAATAAATATCTTAATAAATGAAAAATTGGGATTATGTAATTAACATATGTCTTAAGAGATATAAATTAAGATATAACAAAAGTCAGTTGTTTTCAGCATAGATGAGTGAAAGTAGTGAGTCATGATATTTTTTAGTTTAGGTTTCACCAATATATGTTGTAGTATTGTATGTGTTTCTTTGGGTTAGATTTTCGAAAGCATAAATGTTTTTTTGAAAAATTAAAAATTTATCTAAGTGTGTTTATTTCTGTGTATAGTAAACACTATTTAAGTATAATTTGATTTTATAACGTGGTTAGTTAGTTAATTTAGTCAATTTAGTTTAGGGTTTAGGGTTTAGGGTCTGGACAACTAAAATATCAGTCGTCTGGTAAATAATTTTACACAGACAACTTACAAGTAAGTCGTACTAATATTCCGCCTAAAATTTTAAAAAATTTTATTTTCCCGCTTGAATAATTTAAACCAGGCAACTTACTTGTAAGTCTTCTGGACGACTTACTTGTAAGTCTTCTGGACGACTTACTTGTAAGTCTTCTGGACGACTTACTTGTAAGTCTTCTGGACGACTTACTTGTAAGTCTTCTGGACGACTTACTTGTAAGTCTTCTGGACGAATTACTTGTAAGTCTTCTCGAAAGACTTCTGGGACGACTTACCTGGAAGTCGTTTGGACTTCTTGTATGTCATCTGAATTCCTGTAAGTCATCTGGAATTCCTGTAAGTCGTCTGGAAGTTGTCTGGACTTTCTGAAAGTTTTCTGACGCTCTGTCTCCTTTCATATCAAGTGGAGTCCAAGTTTGTCTTTGTAAAGGAATGATCTATTATAGTATTGTAAAATCAGTTCCCAAGATATAATATATGTGCTAACAATGTGTTTACACATGTACAAATCAATGAAATAATAGACTTCAGTAGCTTTTTTCATCTTTTGGATCTCCCATATGCAATAATAAATCACAATGGTCTTCTGCTCATCTTAATAAACAAGAATGTTGGTAGCCTCGTATTGATACAATATTTAAGAAGCATTTTAACCTTTCTTCCAACAAATCATCATTGGTGTTAAAGCATATTACATGTTTTACAAGGTTGTGTTGAAAAACTTAGTCAAATTTAGTAAAACTAAGGGAGAAAAAATATTTTGAAAATATGAGATTTATATATATCATGAAGTTATTTAACACTTTTAAAAATACAAGTAATTCAAAAAAATATTTTTATCACTTTATTCAACCAAGAAAAATTAGTAAAATTCACTGAAGATCAAACATTACGGGATTTGATCAAATATTTTTATCACTCTATTCAACCAAGAAAACTTAGTAACATTCAAAGAAGATCAAACATCCAGCTAGAAGATTTTCCAGATGACTTAATTATTAGTCATCTGAGAAAACTAACACAAATTCTTAATACATACTCATAAAGCTTGGACGACTTAGTAGCAGACTTATAATTAAGTCTTCTGGAAAGTCATCCAGCTAGAAGACTTTCCAGATGACTTAATTATTAGTCATCTGAGAAGACTAACACAAATTCTTAATACATACTCATAAAGCCTGGACGACTTAGTAGAAAACTTATAATTAAGTCTTCTGGAGAGTTATCTAGCTGGAAGAATTTCCAGATGACTTAATTATTAGTCATCTAAGAAGACTAACACAAATTCTTAATACATACTCATAAAGCCTGGACGACTTAGTAGAAGACTAATAATTAAGTCGTCTGGAAAGTCATCCAGCTGGAAGACTTTCCAGATGACTTAATTATTAGTCATTGACGTAGACGACATACAAGTAAGTCGTCCAGACAGGTCATTTTTGCAATTGAAATTTAAATGAGACGACTTAATTCTAAGTCGTCAAGCTTTGTATGTTAAAAAAAAAAAATCTAGACGACTTATAAGTAAGTCGTCTAGGAAAAACTGACTAGTTTTGCATTTGATTGAATTGTGTCAGATATTTGATTTTTTTGGACGACTTACCGGTAAGTCGTCTTCGGGAAAGTTAAAATTTCAATATTTTATTAAATCTAGATGACTTACGAATAAGTCGTCTTAGGTTAGTTTTGTAATTGAAAAATAAAATTTTAATTTTAACTTTTCCCAGAAGACTTAATTTAAAGTCGTCCAGTCAGACGACTTATTCTAAAGTCGTCCGAGATAGCAAAGTTTGACCGGAAAAAAATCTGGATGACTTTACTTATCTCAGACGACTTTAGAATAAGTCGTCTGACTGGACGACTTTAAATTAAGTCTTCTAGAAAAAAATTAAATTAAAGTTTTTTTTCAATTACAAAACTAACCTAAGACGACTTATCCGTAAGTCATCTAGATTTAATAAAATAATGAAATTTTAACTTTTCCGTAGACGACTTACTGGTAAGTCGTCCAGGAAAAGTCAAATATCTGACACAATTCGGTCAAATGCAAAATTAGCCCGTTTTTCCTAGACGACTTACTTATAAGTCGTTCAGATTTTTTTTTTTTTAACATACAAAGCTGGAAGACTTAGAAATAAGTCGTCCAGCTGGACGACTTAGAAGTAAGTCATCCAGCTCATCCAAAAGACTTACGAGTAAGTCTTCTACGCAAACAAATCTGGAAAAAAATTCAATTTCATACCTTAAACTAGGTGAGATGACTTTCTTAGCATACAAAGTCTTCTCCAACCACCCAGAATATCAAATGAAAGTAACCCACCAAGAATTGTATGCTTAAATTGCTATATCAACCATTAAAAAATTTGAATCAAAAGTTTGGGTTTTTTGTATGGATATGGAGACAAAGTGAAAGAGATGTTGTTTTTAGTTCATAACAATTGAGAAAGAGAGAGTGTATTAGGTGCATTAAGAGCTTCAAATTGGTTATTCATGGTAGTTAGGATATTGATGGCAATGTCAATCTTGTAAATACTTGAAGATGATGAGGTTGAGAGAGTAAAAAAACAATTTTCAAAAAAAAGAAAAAGAAAAAAGTGTAATTGCATTTTCGTAAATAATGTGAACAGATGGGGTGAATAAGACAAATCAAAAATCAAAAAAGAAGAAAGTTTAGTTTTGAATTTGACTTTGAGTTTTGAGTCAAATTTGTAAAAATCCCTAGAATGTAAGTCATATATATTTGAAAGGTTTTGTTATATTTTTATAAAATGAAAAATACCCGCACGAATGTGCGTGTCCAAAATCTAGTTTATTTTACAACAACTACTAAACTAAGTAATTGGATTTACCGGTCCTGAAAACTCAACCAGAGAGGTAGAATCAACATAAATCTAAACTACATGTTTGTAGATATCTTTATAAATTGAATTAACGAAAATCTAAACTACATGAATATTTGATCCAAAATATTTAAAACTATTTAAATTACTGAACTTTTGTTCTGAAACTCAAGTTTCCTGATATTCAACTTAAAAAATCCAAATTATTCTACATCCTCAGAGCGCCACCTCTTTTTAATTTTTTTTTATTCTTTTCATTAAATTTTATATTTGTATTACAAAACTAATAATTAATGATAGTTTATTTTCCTACTTCTTCAAAATTCTGATAATTTATGTATCCTAAATTAGTAATTTCATTTTTAACGTGTATGCATCTATACTATTTAAGCAGGATCCTATTGTTAGAATTTTGGATTCTACCCCTAGATTTTTATCATATTTATAAGATAATACCACTATTTATTTTTAGAATCTTAATTAACCAAGCAATTTAATATCTCCTATATTTATGGTAACTGATAATATTTCCTATTTTTGTGATTAATAATAATTTTTTTATTATGAAAATTATGATTTTCTATTTAATTTTAATATCATATTTCCGTGCATCATATTATTTAGCGATTAAAAATTAAAAATTATTATTTACTGTGTCATTTTATCCAGAATAATGATATGTTAATTCAATTTGTTTTAAAAACTAATTTTTAGATATAAAATGAGTAAATGTAAACTTATCATAGGTTATTAATAATGAAAAGAAACTAATATTGTCATATGAATGAATTGTTTTTTTTTTCTATTACCATTGTTTCATTTTTTGCAAATGACAAGAAAGTTTTTATTAAAGAAATTACAAAAAAATCAATTTTCTTTAATATTAAAAAATATGAGTTATTTAACAAATTTTTAAAAATATATTATCAGTGTTTATGGGGTTATTTAACGGATCAACGGATATCATAATACCGATTAATAGCGGATTTTAAGATATATACCGGTTTGCTTAAATTTTTAATTAAATCTTAACTGGATTATATAACAGTTGCCGGATGTACCAGTTCAACTATGGATCTGGATCGGATATGAAAACATTACGTGAAAATCAAACATTATAATAGAACATTTTAAATATTAATAAAACAACTTTTAAAATTTTGTGTTTGAATAATTAATTTAAATAAATTTTATCAAAATGGTAAAAATATACATGCGCTTTTAAAGCGCGGGTCAAAATCTAGTTTTAGTTATTTTAGGATCATGTAATGGCAAATTTCAATAGTAAATAAATTTATAACACAATTTTGCAATTCATGCAGTAGTTACATCAAGAATTTTACTCAAATATAAAATGTGAATGTCCATTCCGCTCATAATTTTCAACCGGTTATAATGTGAATCTTCATTGCTGTCATTAAAACACACATATGATTCATCCCAAAAACACACACACATAACACTAGTGAAATTTTTTTACTCTGCAAAAAACTATTCAAGATACACATTGAGATCATAATTTGCTGGGAATAGGTGTAGAGACGCTTAGAGAGCTGGGAATAGGTGTAGAGACGCTTAGATTGGTATCTTGAGTGGTTTCATGAGAATTGAGGGATTCCATTTGCTGGGATCCCGTGAGGGGCTCTATTGCTGGGAATTTGAGACATTAACAATCTTTCTTTGGACTGTACTTGCTACGAAATCTAACTGGTGGAGCGTGCTCATGCATCCCATCGTACGCAGTCACCACCATCTTCAGATTGTTGGCCCCTCTCTCCACGTACCTCTTCACATTACACCAGCATATATGCATTTGTAGTCACTCCTGCAATTATCATTATACCAAAAGAAACATATATTTTTAGATTTAGGATCAAAATATAAAATATGTTGGCAATAGTGGCCCTGATACCAAGCATTACAAGTTTGAGTTTCCGGCCCGAAAATAATATGTATTGTACCGGCCAAAAATAAACAACAATTTGCTTATAGTGTAGTGGTAGTGATTGCTATATATAGTTCAAAGGTAGTGAGTTCGCGGCCCTATTTTTTTTTTAGCTTCTGGTCTTTCATATTTAATGGGCCGGCACTGTATGTTGGTGAAGAAAATATATAACCTTGGATTTGCATTCTTATTGCTTTTTACATTAATGAGTCCAATAAAAATCAAATAGAAAGTGATAAATTAAGTTTCTGGTTTATACAGATGTTTCAAGCGTGGTCGGTTACATATGTGATTAGACTGGGAGGTATCTAAAACGTTCGAATTGTGCGAATTTTTGAATTGAAGAGCTTTCTACGATAATAAATAGAATTGAAGATTAGTTTTTGAATTGAATACCTTAGCAGAATGAAATGTTAGCCTTAGCGGCTTATGATTACCTCTCAACACACTAATAGGGTTCTATACAAAACCATATTTAAGGTTATTTTCAATCAAGCATCATTGATAAAAAAAGAAAAAAAAAACTATATATGAGAACTGTTAAAAGATAATATCAAAACTATAGTGATTATCCATCTGAACTATTTTATTATTACCCTTGTAATTATCTGAATTCAACCGACTCTCTCTTGCCTATAAATAGAGGCATTCAGTTGTAATGAGAAGCATTATTACAACTCTCTCTCTTTCTCACTCTACAATATAAACGAAGAAAGAAAATAATCAACTCTCATAATCCTCACATCTTCTCTCTCACACAATAACTACTTATATATATACCTTACCAAATATTAAATTTATAACACGTTATCAGCACGAAGCTCTGATCATATATCAAACAAGGTTATACCGGTGAGCTAATGTTTAATTTATGTATTTCAATAATTTTAATTATCTTAATTTTATTATTGTTTCGGAGTAAGAGGCTAGGCCTTCTCCGTTTATTTTTTGGGATGATAGGCGGTGCCTTCCCCGACTGATCGATAAGATGGCTATGCCGTCACGATCAAAGAAACACGTGATAGGTTTTGCCTCCGTGAATAAAAAGATCAAAATGGATGACTATGTCACCTCGGATCTTTAATAAAAATGAAAGGTCAAAAATGGTAGACTAAGTCTCCTCGGACCTCGAATAAAAAGAAAAGGTTAACATGGCAGACTATGTCTCCTCAAACCTTGATAAAAGTGATTAACATGGTAGACTATGTCTCCTCGGATCATTTGGAAGGCTAAGCCTCCAGTTTTATTTATGCTTTTAAATTTCTGCAATTTATTTTTTACTTTTATTTTATGCTCTTTAAATACTAATTTAATTTATGCTTTTAATTTATGCATTTAAATTCCCGTCTTTATTATATTTTTATATTATTATTCGATGAATACAGTTATCATGTCGAATCTGACAAAGCTCGCAATATATCCCCTGGATATTACGGGAAATAATTATATGACCTGGGCAGTGGGTGCAAAGATGCACCTGAGAGGAAACGGGCTTTTGGAAACCATCGATAATACAAAAACGGTGTCGGATGAGAAAAAGGCTAAAGCCATGATATTTTTACGACACCACATACATGATGGTTTAAAAGATGAATATATTACGAAAGAGGGACCTTTGGACCTCTGGCAATCTTTAAAAGAGAGGTTCGATCACCAGAAATATGTGATCTTACCAAAAGCTAAACACGAGTGGATCGATCTCCGGTTCCAGGACTATAAAAGTGTTAGTGAGTTTAATTCCGCTATGTTCGGAATTACATCTAGGATGATGTTATGTGGGGATAAAATAAGTGATTATGATATGATCGAGAAAACTCTCTCCACATTCCATCCTGAAAATATAGTTCTGCAGCAACAATACCGGGCGAGTGGATATACCCGTTACTCGGAGTTGATGCAAGTCCTCCTTGTAGCGGAGGAGAATAATCAACTCGTGACTTTAAACCATCAGGCTCGTCCCACTGGATCTGCTCCATTCCCTGAAGCGAATGTTGCATCATCCAGTTATGATAATTCGAGAGGACGAGGTCGTGGACGCGGTCGAAACCGTTATCATGGTCGTGGAAGAGGCAAGGAAGAAGATTCCATCCATATGATAAAAGAAATAATAAAGATTTCCACGAAAATGAAAAAGGTGAAAGGGGCCGGGATGACAAAAAGCAAACATTTTGCTACAGATGCGGTATGAAAGGGCATTGGGCACATGTTTGCCGTACGCCAAAACATTTAGCCAATCTGTATAAAGAATCTCAAAAGAGAAAAGAGAAAGAAGGTGAAACAAACTTCATCTCTGATGAACCCGGGCCATCCTTTCATGGTTTAAATGATGATACTCATCTCGACGTATCAGACTTTCTGGTTGAACCAGAGATTATCGATGAGTAATATAAAATCGATGTGATATAAGTTTACTGTATTATAGTATCTATATCTTTTGTTGTAAGATATATGTTATGTTTCTTGTTTAATAATACATGTTTTATGTTATGTGATATATGTTTAATAATACATGTTTTCAGAAAGAATGCCAAACTTTGAGACTATGGATGGAGATATGTGTTTGGCAGATAGTGCTACAACGCACACGATAATCAAAGATAAGAAATATTTCTCCATTCTTAATATAAAAGATTACGCTGGAAGCGTAAGTACAATATCTGGTAATGCAAAGATTATAATGGGCTCTGGAAAAGTGAAATTTTCAATGCCAAGGGGGACGATATTTGAAATAAGTAATGCATTATACCCCCCCAAGTCTAATAGAAACTTGTTAAGTTTCAAGGATATCCGAAGAAATGGATATCATATTGAGACTATGTGTAAAGATGGCTTTGAATTTCTTTGCATTAAGTCCGACGGGAAGCATATATTAGAAGAGTTAAAAATGTTATCCTCTGGACTATATTGTACAAGAATACACATGACTGAGTCCTATGCCGTGGTAAACATGAAATTTACTGATACATTTAAAATCTGGCATGAGAGGCTAGGACATCCTGGTTCAGTCATGATGAGAAAAATAGTGCAAAATTCAAATGGCCATCCGTTGAAAAACGGAAGAATTTTGCAGACGGGCGAATTTACATGTAAAGCATGTTCGCAAGGAAAATTTATTACTCGGCCATCACCAGTAAAAGTAGGCAATGAATCACCAATGTTTTTAGAAAGAATACATGGTGATATATGTGGGCCGATCCACCCACCGTGCGGACCGTTTAAATATTTCATGGAATTGATTGACGCATCTAGTAGATGGTCAAATGTGTGTCTTTTGACGACACGAAATACGGCTTTCGCAAACTTCATTGCCCAAATAATAAGGCTGAGAACACAGTTCTCAGGATATGCCATTAAGAAAGTAAGGCTTGATAATGCTGGTGAGTTTACATCGCAAGCCTTTAAAGATTATTGTATGTCAGTGGTGATTGATGTGGAACATCCAGTGCCCCATGTTCATACACAGAATGGCATGGCCGAGTCATTAATAAAAAGGTTGCAGTTGATTGCAAGGCCGTTGATCTTGAGGAGAAAGCTCTCAATTTCAGTATGGGGTCATGCTATTTTGCATGCGGATGCACTAATTTGGTTAAGACCGAGTGCATATCATAAGTACTCCCCATTACAATTGGCGTCTGGGCATGAGCCAGATGTATCTCATCTCCGTGTCTTTGGGTGTGCGGTCTATGTACCGATAGCTCCGCCACAAAGGACAAAAATGGGCTCACAGAGGAGATTGAGAGTATATGTGGGTTATGTGTCACCAAGTATAATAAGATATCTGGAACCAGTAACTGGTGATATGTTTACGGCACGATTTACCGATTGTCATTTTAATGAAGAAGAATTTCCAGCGTTAAGGGGAGAAATTAGAGAAATTCTTAAAGAGATTACTTGGTGTACACACACGTTGTTACACCTTGATCCCCCTACAAATCAAAGAGAGCTGGATGTTCAGAAAATTGTGCATTTGCATAATTTGGCAAACCAGTTACCAGATGCGTTCACAGATACGAGAAGGGTGACAAAATCATATATACCCGCTGAAAATGTCCCATCAAAAGTTGTTGTTCCTAAAGAACACACTGATAGAGATACAATGAATGAGCCTAGGGCTCAGTTAAAGAGGGGGAGACCTGTGGGTTCTAAAGATAAAAATCCCCGAAAGAAAAAGAAATTGATTGAGCAAAAAGAGAAGGTTCTAGAAAAACCTGATACTGAAAAATGTCTGAAAGAAGGCATAAATGAAAAGGTTCAAGAAGAACCAAATAAAGATAAGGATCCAGATGACGAGGAGGGAACAGAGAGGTATGAGATTTCTATCAACTACCCCCAAGATGAAAAGTTATGGATCAGAAATAAAATAAAAGATGTTGATGGAATGTTCTCATTTTCTGTGTCCAAAGAAATAGATCACGAAAGTGATGATCCTGATCCAAGGTCCATTTTAGAATGTATGAAAAGACATGATTGGGAGGAGTGGAAGAAGGCCATTGAAATTGAATTACTCTCCCTAAATAAAAGAAATGTCTTTGGACCTATAGTCATAACGCTTGAGAATGTAAATCCTATTGGGTATAAGTGGGTATTCGTGAGAAAAGTAAATGAAAAGAATGAAGTAACACGATATAAAGCCCGATTAGTAGCCCAAGGTTTTTCACCATGAGCATACCAAGACACATGAGTTCCCCACCGCGCCTGACGTTCTTGGGCTTTCAGAAACGAAGAACTCTAACCAAAAGGTCGGAAGAGCACCGGCCAGACACAAGATCGGAAATACACACTCTCGAGTTAGCCATTTGAAGGATACTGAGTACATGAGAAGAGAGATATGAAGATGGTTTCCATATGAGGTAAGGATAGCTTTTTATATTCGCATAGACACCACCTCTCAGAAGATTAGAACACAATTAAGTTGAATTCGTAGCTGAAGGAGAATAACATAATAATTTCGATGGATCCGTAATTGGTGCAGTGTCGACTTGACAGAACGGATTCCAAAGGGCGCGATGGGATACCAGCGAGGGGAAGAGCTGAATCGGCACGCCGTCTGAAGAAAAACAATCACCGTAATAAACGCTGGGAACGAGTCTATCGTCGCCATAATTCTGAAATGAAGACGGCTTGAAAGGGATCGACGTGCTCCTTAACGGGCTAAGAAATTTAACAAAAAAAAGGCTATAAAATTAGACAAAGGCCCAAACAACTAAACATATGCACATTAAACACAGAGTTTTGGTCGCCTATGCCATGTGGCGTCTCCACAGTCTCTGAATTGATGACGTGGCTCTCCCTAGAGGGAGAGAAGTCTTTTTTTTTTTATAGTATTAGGTATGTATAGGTATACTCGTATACTCCCAAAAGATCGAAGTATCCGCTCCAGACTCGATATTTTTGAAACTTTCTTATACAACATGGCACAAACCATTGAAAAACCCGACCATCACCGTGACATCCTATGCCCGCGAACAATCTTATCGCAAGACGTGGCAACGAAAATAAATAAAACTCAATCTTCAACATAGCGAGATGTTGCCAGTGCTCAAAGAAACGTGTTTTAGTTATTCCGGAAAATCTATAGGCTTCACGGCTTGCCCTTGTCCCTTGTTTCTGATCGTGACTCTCATTTCCTTGGTCACTTTTGGCATTCTTTGTGGAAACTCTTGGGTACTACACTTGATGTGAGCTCTGCTTATCACCCTCAAACTAATGGACAAACGGAGGTAGTGAATCGTTCTCTCGGCAATCTTTTACGGTGTCTTGTTGGTGATGCTACAAAGAGCTGGGATTCAAAATTACCTCAGGCGGAGTTTGCGCATAACCACGCTAGCAACCAAAGCACAGGGTTCTGTCCATTCCAGGACGTCTATGGTGTAATTCCGCGTGCTCTTGTGGCGCTCTCTACCTTACCAGATCGTACACGTTCACATGGCGATGCAGCAGCTCTGGTTGAAACCATTGCAGAGGTTCATTATGCTACGCATGCTCATTTAAAAGATTCTTCGACAAAGTAAACTGCAGACAAACATCGCAGGCGCGTGGTTTTTGATGTTGGTGATCTCGTCAGAGTTTATCTTTCTCGTGATCGACTTCCGGCCCATGCTTATAACAAGTTAAAATTAAAGAAAATCGTGCCTCTTGAAGTTCTGGAACACATCAATGACAACACTTATCTACTCTGTCTTCCCGCCGGTATCAACACTTCAGATGTTTTCAACGTCAAGTACCTCTCTCGTTATATTTCTGAGGCTACACTTCTGATTCGCAGTCAAATCCTTTTCACCCGGGGTCTTGATGCAGCAGCATCCTTGATTGTGGCGCCAACCTGAAGATGAAGAAGAGATTCAAATCATATGGCTTTTAGGATTTGGCTTTCTAATTTTATTATGTTTAGATAATTATGTTTTATTTCCTTATTTCTTTAGTCTTTAATTCCTTCTCCTACAAGGATTGTCATAAGGAATCCGCTATATAAACATCGCGACACATTACGTTTTGATCACGTTTGAATTTAGTTTTGATTTAATAAGAAGAGCTTTGCATTTTATACCTTGTTCGATTCGATTCAATTCATCTAACAGGAAGTTGGTCTCAAGAAGCTATCAAAAGAAACTCTTGATCGATCCAAGAACTGGTCTCGAAGAACCCTAAATTCTTAGATCGACCATTCATCCATTCGTACGTTGCATCAGCAGAGATTGAAGGGACTTTGTGGGAGGAAGCGCAACTAAAAGCCTCTACAACAAAGAGTGAAATTCTCTTTTCAAATGGGATTTTTTATTTTAGCGACATGAAGTGGTGTTTTGTCGATGGGTCCTGGAAAAAGAAGTCGAAATAGATAGGACAAGGATGGTCTACAGGAAAGATGGAGCAACTGAACGAATCAATGATGGGAACCATGAATATCCGTATAAGCCTATCACCTTTACATGCGGAGTGTGAACCGCTGATTTGAGTGATAGAATGCATGAAGACCCTAAAGATCTCAATAGTGGGGTTTGCAACAGACTGTTCTCAACTGGTGAAGATGGTGTCTACACTAACAGAATGGCCGACTTTCACTACGCATATGGAGGAATTTCTACGTTGTAAGCATTTCTTCCCTACCTTTACAATCCGATAAATTCCAAAGGCAAAAAATATAATGGCGGACAAGTTATCACGAAGTGTTAGAAGTGTATAATCAGCTATGGTTTATGTCGATTCCATTCTACCGGCTTGGCTAGCAGAAATGAATTTTTCTTAGTGTAGAATAGCCTATTATATTGAAAAAGAAAATTACTAGTATTCAAATACTATCAGAAAATAAAAAAAAACAAACAGTTTTTTTTTTATCAAAAAAAAACGAACAGTTTAACATCTAAAAGTTACATCTAGATGCAAATTTATTATAAAAACAAACAACATACATTTTGAATGCAATATCGATGTTGTATTCAGATGATACATATAGGTGTTGCATCAAATACAAAAACGAACATGCCTCAATACAAACAACCAAACCATCGAATTGTATCATTATCAATCAATGAAAGTAGTGATGGTTGTACTAATGATAGACATGAAACAACCATCACAGAGGACAACGCTGATTACAGAAACATGAATACCTTAGAAGGGTCAAAATCATAGGATACAAGGCATATGAAGATTATATATAATCCACCACAATTATAACACTAATTCTTGTAATTATTTGGATACTAAATTTGCGACATAACGTAACGGCATGACATCAGATCAAGAACCACAAGAGCTCTGTCCACAGCCGTAGGAACCGGAGGTGGTTGCAGTAGTGTCGCCACTCTTGGCCGCCTCGAAGTTTTTTGCGAAATCGACCGCTAAATCGGTGTAAATCTTCATAACTCTCGAGATATTACCGTTGATTTCGTTAATCAAGCCAACGTTCCTGGAGACGTTCTCTGGGATTCGGGAGAGATGGTTGTCGTTGACGCGTTGGAGCAAGTCACGGTTCTGGTCGAGAACGAGTTGCGCACGCTTGAAGCCATTACTCAGCGTATTCCACACCTCCACGTCGTTGAACTCCTCATTCGCCGCCTTAACACGGTCGTCGTCTTTGTTCATCTCCGTCAGAGCTCGTTTGCTGCCCTTTCGGTTGTTTCCCACGAGCGATCGACGTCTTGGTGCTTCCATTATTTAGAAAATCAGAGCCCTCACGGCTGATCAATCTTAGAGATACATCAGAGTTCATTCACCGTTGACGCGACGAACCATTGTTTGTATACAGTATTTGCCTTCTGGAAGAGCCTACTCAAAATTGTGTTTGTTCGGGTCATACTCGAAATTGTGGTTTGTTCGGGTCATGAAGATGAACGTGACATTACTCCGTGAAGGACCAATGCGTGTGTCTAAAAGAGGGGCCTGTTGGACGAATCTGATTGGATTGTGGCATAGAAAGGTGACAGTAGCTCAAGGAAATGTAGAAGAATCGTCAAAAGAATACATTTCCGGATAATAATAAATATCAAACAGAGGTCTATTATTTAAAACAAACAAAAAGTGAAAAACCTCGGACCAAATATCTGACCTTTTCCATATCTTCCGTTAATTTTTTTTTTTTTTTTAACTTTTAGTATATAAATTCGGTGATAACCCGCGCCTTGCACAGAGTGATTGAATCAAAAAATTTATGACCTAATATATACATATATATATATATATATATATCAGAAATATGATAATAAACAATCTAAGATACAATGAAATGTCTTACTATTATGTGTAGGTTTATATAATGTAAATTTTTTTTATGAAAAAAGGTCGTGTTATTGGATAGATTACTTAAAGTCTATTATATGCAAAAAAGGAATATAAGATTAAGAAAAGACTTGTTTAAATACTAATAATAAATTAATAAGTAATATAAAATGATAGTATAACTATTTAATTCATACTAAAATTATGATGATAATAATTTTAAAAACATAAGTAATAGAAAAATAAAACATGATATAATGAGAAAATTGTCTTCAAAACTTCTGATTTGCACTCCTATATAGAAAAATAACAACTAATAAGTTAACCAAACAACACACACTCTTTTACAATTTAAACTAATTGAAATGATATAATTCTTTCTGAACGCATCGAGTTCTGGAATATTATCAGGTTCCAAAATGATTTTTTGAAAACCCATCAATGTTCGAGATATTCTTGAATTTTGTTTATTCCACTCATATTCGATGATGAACAGTGAAATGTTTAGGTTGTGATGATATTAAGTGATTATCAAGAAGATATATATAGTATTCTTGAGAAAAGGGTTTAGCCTCATTAAAGAGAGTTAACGGCGTGTATGAATTATAGCAAAGTATATCAATTAACACATTTTTTCATAATATGTTTTGGTCAAGCAAATCAATCTTTGCTTGAATTGTTTAATCAAATATATTTACCTGATTACGAATATTTAAAGCACATCGCACGAAAGGAGAGGGTTTGAAGTGGTCATATGAAAATCTGCAATTAATTATCTGTTTTTAATCAATCAACCATAATGTACTATAAATGGTTTGATATGGGCTTCCTAAAATAAAATATTCTAGACATATTAAATGATTAATCACAATTAAAAAGGCTTACCATATTTGTAATTACATTATACCAAACCAAGATTCTTCTGAACAAGTCATATTTAAACCATTTATCTGATTTTTATCTCTTTGAAATATCAAGGCAAGACATATTAAACATGTTATACGAAATCAAGAATCCGTAGCACAAGTCATATTTATAAATTAGTTATATTAAACATGTTATATCACTCTTCTATTTTATAATTTGTTTTACATTCGAAATACCTGAAAACAATTTCCATAATAATTTAAAAGCTTTCGTATGGTTCATATAAAACTTTCGACAAATGGCCGAAGTATGGCATTTGACATCGAATATTATTTATGTGTTTACATTAAATGTTATTCATGTTTGAGATTGTATATTTGGAATGATTAAGCTAAATAATTAAGGAATCAATTTTTGATCTTGGTTTCCTTATATTTTGAAAACATTAAAAGCCAACTTAACTCAAGGTGTACATATGAAATACAGTTTTGAATCAGTTCATAATCTCGTTTTGGGGGGATATGATCTCTTAATCTTTAAGCAAATAAGGATATACATAATATACATAATCCTTATAATATATACTCATTTCCTAATCACTGTTGGATTTGCTTGGTTATCATAGCCACCAAGACATATCAAAAATATCAACAATATATAATTGTTTGTCGAATATTCAGGAAAACTTGTTAATCCAGAATGGTTTCATATATACTCATTTCATAAACATTACAATATACTCATTTCATAATCATTACCAATATAACTTCAACCAATTTTTAGTTGCATGTATGATTATATGATATACGTATAATGTCATTTTGTGTAAGTTACATGTCCAAATAATTGTGACACGGGTTGTAGGTTCCAGAAATATATTTGCAGGTTGGTTGGTTATGGTTTACTAACCATGGGACTAAAAAGTATAATATAGATTACTAATGTATGCATGCTTATAGGAAATGTATAATGACAATTTTTTTATAATTATTCTAGTAATGAGAGACCATTTTGATAAAGCTTCTGAGAGGGATGTGGTGATGCCACGTAAGTAATGACAGTTTCGTTAATCACACATTGCAATATTTCTGGAACTATACTATTAAAGCAGAATCTTTATTAGGATTCTGCCTTTAGTTTTCAAAGATATTTACGAGATTATGCCACTGTTTTTTCTTTACTTTAATAAAATAAATATATAAAGAAATATTACTAACAAAAAAAATCAAACGAATTCCTATCTTACCAGATTAATATAAACCGTGCCGTTATAAACATTCTAATATTTTCGATGACTTCTAGGCGTGGTTGACAATGTCTTATCAACAATCACAAGCCAATGGAACCACACACAAAACAAAACCTGCAGAAACAAAATTTACTTTTGTTTATGCTAATGTGTAGATCGAAGATACTAATGAAAATAGAATCATTGTTCTATCAAGAGAATCATCATTTATCTTTCTTCGTCGGTTAACAACATGCAAGTTTATATGTGTGGAACCCTTTAACCTAAACCCTTTTTTCACGAAACCCAAAACAGTATTTGTAACAATTTGTATACATTACTAAATACGTAACCAGAAAAAATTATGATGCACTTGAATTCACACCTAAATGTGTTTAGTTATTATATAAATATCTACTCTATTAAAATAGAGTCATTCTTTTTATCTACGGATACAAGTTGTCATTTAAATTTGAACCCTTTCTAGAATGTTACAAATAATATAAGTGATATGATTGATTGAACCGTATTACTTAAATTAAACCAAAACAATTAATGTAAAGAGACGACCTTAATGTAAACTACCTTCAAAATACGGCAGGTATCTATGTGTATACCGAAAACACATATTTTCTCCTACAAATAAGGAATGTTCTAAAAGAATATATATCCTCAAAATATAGAATATGGAAATCTACTAATTATACTTAAATTAAACCAGTAGTTATTTATGGAATATAGTGTAGGGCTTACTTTTATTTTTTTAACAAATTATATAGGTTGGTTTTTAGGCTTAGTATTAAGAAAAAAACTCCAAAAATTTGAATAAACTTTTCAAAAGATCAAAAAAATCAATTATTATTTTCAGACCCAAAAGGTATTTAATATTTTTAACAAAACAAAATAATCTATTATTAATCATTTATTTAAATCATGTACTTTAAAACATGTTAATATATTTTTTACTTTAAATAACAATCACTTTGTTTTGATAAATATCAATGGTAACTTTTAAATAATTTATTGTTTTATTTTTTAAAAATAATTTACTGATTAAAAAAATGTAAAGCAAAACCAAAAACCAAATCTAAAAACTAAAATCCAAAACCAAAAGCTGAAAACACATGTTATAATTGTTTGCTTTGTTTATTTACAATATAAACTATTTCAAATTTTTTTTTAAAAAAATTGTTATCATCTTTTCAGTTTTAAATTAGATATTCGATTATTTGAGATTTGTTTGTTGGTAATATTAGATCAATCTAACTCAGCAGGTTTAAAAATTAAAAACCCAAACTAAAAACTGAAAATGAAAAGTAGAAACTTAAAAACAAAAAGCCAAAAACCAAAATCTAAAAATAAAAACTAAAACTAAAAACTAATAAAAAACAATCATCACCACAAATTTTGGTGAACTGATTTTATATCAAAATATTCTTTAATCATAAAAAATTTCCGCGCTTGAATCTTTTTATCTACTGATACAAGTTGTCATTTAAATTTAGACCCTTTCTAGAATGTTACAAATAATATAAGTGATATGATTGATTGAACCGTATTACTTAAATTAAACCAAAACAATTAATGTAAAGAGACGACCTTAATGTAAACTACCTTCAAAATACGGCAGGTATCTATGTGTATACCGAAAACACATATTTTCTCCTACAAATATGGAATGGTCTAAAAGAATATATATCCTCAAAATATAGAATATGGAAATCTACTAATTATACTTAAATTAAACCAGTAGTTATTTATGGAATATAGTCTAGGGCTTACTTTTATTTTCTGAACAAATTATATAGGTTGGTTTTTAGGCTTAGTATTAAGAAAAAAACTCCAAAAAATTGAATAAACTTTTCAAAAGATCAAAAAAATCAATTATTATTTTCAGACCCAAAAGGTATTTAATATTTTTAACAAAACAAAATTATCTATTATTAATCATTTATTTAAATCATGTACTTTAAAACATGTTAATATATTTTTTATTTTAAATAACAATCACTTTGTTTTGATAAATTTCAATGGTAACTTTTAAATAATTTATTGTTTTATTTTTTTAAAATAATTTACTGATTAAAAAAATGTAAAGTAAAACCAAAAACCAAATCTAAAAACTAAAATCCAAACCAAAAGCTGAAAACACATGTTATATTTGTTTGCTTTGTTTATTTACAATATAAACTATTTCAAATTTTTTTTTTTAAAAAAATTGTTATCATCTTTTCAGTTTTAAATTAGATATTCGATTATTTGAGATTTATTTGTTGGTAATATTAGTTCAATCTAACTCAGCAGGTTTAAAAATTAAAAACCCAAACTAAAAACTGAAAATGAAAAGTAGAAACTTAAAAACAAAAAGCCAAAAACCAAAATCTAAAAATAAAAACTAAAACTAAAAACAAATGAAAAACAATCATCACCACAAATTTTGGTGAACTGATTTTATATCAAAATATTCTTTAATCATAAAAAATTTCCGCGCTTGACCGCGGATCAAAATCTAGTATTTGTTTACAATATGGTCTTTAAATACCTATGTTTAGATGACGTAAAAAAAAAACATATATTTCGACTTACTTGCATCCAATTCATGATACTAACAAATCAGCATAAAACATTACAGAATCTTCGTCAAATACCAATAATATTTTCCCAACTATTAGAAAATATAACAAAACTTTTTAACTCAAGATACTAACAAATCAACAACCTAATCTTATTGGTGTAGAATATCCATTTTTTTGTAAGAAGGCTCTGATGGAGAATATCCATGAAATATTATCTACGAAATCAGTCGTTACAATCTCAGCCCACAAACTCTCATAGTTAGATCCAATCTAACAATAATACTTTACGTTGCTAAGTGTAATTAACTATATAAAATTTCTAAAGGAAAAATTAATAACAATATAACAACAAAATATTGTATGAATCAAAAAATGAAATATTCTCAATAAATACTCTATTAATCAAATCTTTCTGATCATATGTACATCATAAAAGACGGATTAAGCAAACATATTTATTCATTTCTATATAAAATAAATTTTGACTAATGTGATTAAAAATAATGATTAGTCAAACCAATGTGAGACGAGTTAAATAAACATATTTTGAATCTCAATAATTGAGCATTTGACTAAAATAAATGATTAAACAAAGTGAAATAAAAATTATATCAAATTTAAATAAAAATCAGGTATAAAACTCAACATATATATCAGTATATAATAAATTATATTTTTAACTAAATAAAAAATTTCAGTCAAGAATAAATCCAAAGCGCGTGTCAAAATCTAGTTAATACCGATGATATTTTTTTCTTTTATAAATGGAATCAAACAAATTGCACTTGTACTGTATACTAGAAAGATCAAAAATAACCTAACTCCATGTAACAAAGAGCCAAAAATATCAAAAGTTTGTGGTGGATCTAGAAGTTAATTTTACCTGAGCCAAAATTTTAATATCAATGTATAATTAGAAATATCATCAGGGGTGTTATGAAAATATTGTATAACATGAAATTTTCAAATAGCGCAAGGGGCGACTGCCCACCCCAAAATGGGCATAGTTCCGCTGTCACGTGAAAACATAAAGAAACACTAGTCATCCTTTGTTCTTGTCTCTTCTTATCTTCTCTGGAAATTGAGGAACTTGACTGAAAGTGCGAATCCAGAGAAGAAGAGAGCGCAAAATCCGACAAGAACAGCAACAGATACACCAATCATGCCTGGCTTAAACCCGAAGTCCTGTTCAATAAATTGCTTCACTGTCCCATGGAACATTGGCTCGTCAATGATGCTCTCCACATCACCAAGCTGTGAGAGTATTACTCCTTGAAGTGTCCACGCCACTGGACATATGTAATAGAACCATATCCACCACACTGGAATCAACTGATTAACAAAGAAAAAGTTAAAGTATTTAAACGATAGATATAAAAGGGCAATGGAGTCTAACTAGATATTCACTTGATAGATTTGAGAACTTACAGGTTTTTGGACGAGGAAACCGGAGAGGAGATTCCAGAGTGAGTAAAACGCAGAGGAGATCACAGCGGCTAAGTGCTGGTTCGGGGTGAGACCAACCGCCATCATGCCGTAGAATGTGAAGTACGTGAATGTGAGAAACATGAACACCAAGTAGAGTATAAACTTACTGAATGTTCTTTCAAAACCAATAGTGAAGTAGGTGATGACACCATAGAGAATGGTTTGGGTAAGAATGTAAGGTATTTCCACAAGGCCTTGAGCTGCTGCGTATGGTATTGGAGAATACATTCCTGCGGATTTCTCTCTGTAGAAAACTGTTCTTTCTATTGAAACGATTGGCTGTACCGATGAAGCGTTACTAACTCCAAGAAACAGACAAGCCGAGTAGAGAGCTCCCATTACTGTGACCAGATCTTGTGTGGAAGTCCTCTTGGAACCAACGTCCCAAAATACAGTGCCGAGTATAATCGCAGCGACCGTTGTGAAGAGCAATCTCACGAGGTTGTACGCTGGACTTCTCCAGTAGACAAGGTTCTGTTTCCAGAGGCAGAGTAGAAACTGAGATAACTGGTTTTGTGAGTATCTTGAAGCGAACATTATTGCCTTTGAGCCTTCTGGGGGAACACTGAGTTGTTTGATGTTTGCTTCCACTCCTCTGTGTGGTTCTCACAACATGGTTAGAGATAATATTTTGATAGCGACTGTTAAGAGCTTGGAAAAATGTAGCCACAAGTGAGTTGTGAAGTTACCTAAACTGTTCAGATTTCTTGTATAAATCTGCAAAGTCCATGTTAAATTTCTCCTCCAAAGCAGGTGTAGTTACTTCAAGCATCCAAGTTGCTGGATTGTAACCACTTGAGATTGCAGGGACTCCGTCAATACCCTGTTGATGGTTTAAATAGGCTTTAGGGTTTGTCATAAGTTATAATAGTTTGCTTGGAAAACAAGCGTCTTTGTACAAAGTATCAGAAAAGAAGAGAAGCCTAAGAACAAGTACCTGAAAGTAGTCTACCATAATCTGTGAGTGTTGACCCAATTTCCCACCATATATAACCTGTCCTCCACGTTTCATTAGAAGCAGCTGTACATTTAAGATTATGAAGAATAGCAAACACGTTAACATCATTGGTCAATGAACATTTCTTGTAGTCCAAGAAAACTTAGGGTAAACCTCGTCGAAAGCCTCAAAAATGTCAATGCTGGGTTGGTGAATGGTGCACACCACTGTTCTTCCAGTGTCAACAGTGTTTCTAACAGTTCTCATCACGATGGCAGCTGCTCTTGCATCAAGACCAGATGTTGGTTCATCCATGAAAATAATCGATGGGTTTGCCACTAACTCAACCGCAATTGTTAGACGTTTCCTCTGTTCTGTAGATAGTCCTGTTGTACCAGGTAAGCCAACTAACGCATATCTTAGACTATCAAGCTCTACTAGTCTCATAACTTCTTCCACAAATTCCTAACAAAACACAAAAAATATTATTAGTGAAACTATACAAATGTGTTAAATCTCATTCACACTTACCTTTTTTTGTTCTTTGGTAATCTCTTTAGGAAGACGAAGGCTAGCTGAAAACCAAAGGGATTCTTCAACAGTGACTTGAGGAGAATGTATATCGTTCTGCTCAACATATCCAGATATTCTAGCAAATGTGTTTTGTTCTTTTAGGTAACCAGAGATTCTGATATCTCCCTCAATATAGCCACCGGTCTTTCGACCCGCAAGAACATCCATCAATGTAGTCTTTCCTGCACCGCTTGATCCAACTAAAGCTGTGAGAACACCAGGGGAGAAGACTCCACTAACGTTTGATAACAGTTGTAGTCTTGTCTCTGGTACACCTTGAGAACGCATTTCCTGAGATTTCAAAACAAAGAACTTTATGCAACCATAGATAAGTACTGATACGACCAGAGTGAAACAGAGTTGTAAAAATTTAACCTTTGGCATATCAACGTAATAGTTAACATTGTGGAAAGTCACTGTTAATGGTTTGAAAGGAAGAATCATTCCTTTTTTCTCACTTTTTCCTTTTGCAACTGAAGCAGTTTGGGTTTCTTCATTTGGATCGTCTAAAACAACTGCTCGAGCTTTGCTTAGAGCTGCAAGAGAGGAAACAAAAGAGCAAAGCTTCGCAATATTGCCACAGAGATCTATAAGAAAGGATCATGAGTTAGTAGAGAGACTCTCACGGTTAAGATAAGCCAAGGCAAGAGTGACAACGTTGTTGAAAAGAAGTGCATAAGCAATGAGGACCCCTACTCCAATCCAATACCAATTGTCCTCTGTTGGAAAACTGCGTAGCTTGAGAAAGTTGAATCCAACTGAAGTATCTGATATAGCGGATGGCTGCTTAATGTGTAAAAGTTTGTAGTTAAGCATTGTATATTCTAACAAAGTATTATTCACTTAAAACAATATGACACACCTCCATCCACCTCGTGGCTGTGAATTCATTGACCGCAATGGCACGTTGCCCATAGGATAACGGCGAAACCCAAAACCCCCAAGTCCACCAGGGTTTAATATCATCTGTCAAAAATGATAGGGGTTTAGTATAACAACTTGTATCAGTTTCTGTAATGTAAAGTAGTTATAATAAACCTTTTGGAATAACGAATCCGCCAAGCAAGAACACTACTAAGATTGCTGCAGATCCGAATGTGTTGGCAATAACCATATCCCTTGCTAGAGAAGCCATCATACGAAACAAACCGAGAGCCATTTGATGCACCGAAAAGAGAAGTAACATGTACCGGAAAAATCTGAGGAAACACAAAGAGATCTCTCAATACTGAAAAACTTAAAAAAAAAAAGACAAAAGGAAATCTAGAGAAATGTTAACCAACCTGCCCGGTGAGGGAGCAAGTCCCACACTGTAGTATACAACACAAGTCCAGACAACAGATTCAAGGACAGAGTAAGGCACACGCAATAACCAGTTGGCAATAGACCAGGACCAAGCAGGATGAAACGAGTTATCCCTTTGCTTGTAAAAAACAGGCAGGCGCGATATCATGAGAGGCAGTTCAGAGAAACCATTGAACATCATGTGCACTAGGCCATAAAAAAGGCAAGATAGATATTCGTTGCCATATGCTTCGCTCGTTGAATGTAATCTAGTTCTCAAGAACATTGTGGCTGTGACAAATCCCACAAATGCAACCTTAATGGCCAAAAAAAAAAAGATTTCGTGTCATAGAAGCGACAAACAGAGGTAATGAAAAGAGGTAGACTTATTAATACCTGGCATGTCCTAAAAGTGTAAAGAAACCTGTGCCGCTTGATCAATAGTATTTCTCGTCCGAAGCAAACTTTAAGGTTTTCCCATCCTGATATGGCAAATTGTGTTCTGCATAAAGCTGAAGGATCCGCTGATGACTTATCAAATGGTAATGCAAGCTTGGAATCTGCAGCATGCCCGTACTTCGAGCTGCGAAATGCAGCAGCTATGTCTGAGACAGGAAGGAATTGATACGGCTTCGAAGGATCTGCCCAGTACTGAGCTTGATCCTTTTTAGAAGTCACCTGCATATCAATATTACAAAACATATTCTTAGTTAGAATGTGGATGGTTTTGAATCATACCAATTGATGGTATAGCTTATAAACAAACCTAAAATGAAAACCAGAGAAAAGGGTTAGGATGTATATAATACCTCTTGGAGGAAATCTGCAACACCTTTACGTGGTGGGAGACGGAATCCTAGAGACTCAAAAAATCCGACAACATCTTGTCGAGGACCTTGATAAACCATGTAACCTTCTGATAGAAGAATCAAATCGTCAAACAGATCAAATGTTTCTGGTGCAGGCTGAAGAAGTGCCATAAGAACAGTTCCATCCATTAAATGGACAAAGTTTCTGACACATTTCACAATCTGGAAAGTCGTTGAGCTATCAAGACCAGTAGATATTTCATCCATAAACAAAGTTTTTCTTGGCCCCACGGTCATCTCTCCTACATTGTTTCAAGATTTATAAGTTAGTATTTTAGGTGTGTTAAGTGAACATATGAGATAAATAAGTCGAGAGAGTAGAAGATACCTGTTGTTACTCTTTTTCTCTGACCTCCTGAAACGCCTCTCATCATATCATTACCAACCATTGTATCAGAACATACATCAAGACCAAGTAGTCTAAGCACATAATCCGTGGAAACACTATGCTTACTACCACTGACCGAAGCAGCCTATAACAAAGTAGAAAGTGTTAGGTTACTGTAACTAGTTAATCATACAAAATAGAATTAATCAAAAGGAGCTATAGGTAAGAAGCATACCTTCATGAAAGTATCAATCTCAGAAGAAGGACGTACACCCCTTTCTTTCTCTAATCGGGTTAGATCTTTCATATAACCTACAATGTGTAAACAGGAAACATTGAGGACATTTGAAACTTGAATAAGTTTATCATTGTAAAGTGGTAGGAAAATAAATAAATAAATAAACCTGCAAAGCCTTCGTTTGCACCCTGACATCTTGCAGCAAAATCAAGCGTCTCACGAACAGTAAGTTCAGCAATGTGATTATCTGTTTGACTAATATATGCTGAAGTCCTTTTAACATGGAATTCATCAAAACTCTCTCCATTATAAGTGATGTTACCCGTTTTCTGTAATACCAAAACATATAACTTTATCATTAATACCAAAACAGAGAAAATCTAAGAAAAAAATAAAAAATTCCATGACACAGGTAACCAACGAACTAAAAGAGAGATTTCAAAACATAAGATGCATGTGATATAATAATATATGAATAAGCAAAGTAGATAGCATCACGGATTAACCAACCTTTAAACTTTGATCAAGTTTTCCTGCGAGAGCAAGAAGTAAAGTTGATTTGCCGGAACCTGGTGGTCCTAACAGCAAAGTCATCCTTCAAGAACAGCATCATATAAAAATCAATTTAGTGCCTTATACATATTGGCTTCGTTATAAACTTATAATAATCTATACAACGTTTCTATTCACCTTCCTGGTTTGATAATACCATTGATATCTTTCAAAATCGTTAGCTTGTGTTTTCTCGTCTTCATTATTCTTAAACCGCTTAAAACACGCTGCAGCACAAAGAGATACAAAATAAGAAACAATCACGTAAAATATGGTTACGTGTGGAAAATATAGTCATGAGAAAAAGAAAAGCAACCTCAATGAAATCACGAGAAACGTTAACCAAAGTCGGTAAAGCTCTTGTACCGGCTTGAACATCAGCTTCAACTTTCAAATTCTCGAACCGGACTTCAATTTTGGGAACTTCCATATCAACTCTACAGAATATTTTTAACATTAATAAAAAGAAAACCTAAAAATAGAAACAGAGAAATCAGAAGATACCTATCGAGCCGCTCCTTGATAGCGGAGAGAAGCTTGTAGTTATCCTGATCGCTAGTGGCAAGAGCTTGACGAACAACCATCTCACGATCCGAACGATCAAGCTTCCTTACGTCAATCGTCTGCACGACGTTCCCGTCTGCGTAACCGGAAGTTTGCGACCCACGTAGAGTCGCTAAATGACTCCTTTGTCTCTGCGACGGTAACCGTCCGATCGCCGCCCATCTCAGATCTTCTTCGTCTTGCTCCACAGTTTCAGCGTTCGACGGACGCGCAAACGATTTTCTACCGGTCTCAACATCGATGTCGAAATACTCACTCCCATTCGAAGCAGCCGCCATTGATTGATCTCTTCTTCTTCTTCTTCTTCTTCTCCGAGATTGTGTTTTCTTTTTCTGCAATTTGTGAGAGATATTTTTTTTTTTGTTTGGGACTCGGTTTGTGGTTCAGTTAGATCAGGTGTCGAAGCTGCATATAAAGCGTCCGTCCATGATCCCCGGGCATATTTGAAGCTATTTTAAATGACTATATTACCCTTACTTGTTCATGTTGTTGTTTGCTTGTTAGTCGAGGGTATAAAGGAGTTTAATATGTAAAAACCCAGTCCAGCTTTGCGTCTCCTGTTGTTACTCTGTATTTGACACGTGTCGAACGTTTTTCCTTTCTTTCTAAAACCATCTGCCATGATGATTAGTATTCAACCCCATATATTACACCTTTTTTAGTACTCCAAATCATTTTTTCTTCATTCACATATTAATTCAACAACCATTCAATTTTGAGTTTCCTACAAAAAAAAACATTTAATTGCTTTTTTTCCAACTCACAATCTTCTAATTTTTTTTAAATCGATTATATCATTAATGGTGATTTAAAGTGTGGAATTGAGACTTTCAACTCAATCTTCTATTTTTTTTAAATCGATTATATTATTAACTTTCGAACTTAACAAATTTTTTTAAAACTGCTATAACTAAGTATGTTGTGAGGAAGAGCAAGATTATCAATTTTGATAAGTTTGATAGTAAGCATGTTGTGGCAATTTATCGAAAAATAAATACCCATGAAGATTCTGAAGTTTGATTAATAGCAGCACCCTTAAAGTGTTGTTAGAACATAGCAAGATGAGCATAATTGCACTCAGCATGGTAAAGTGTCTTTTTTGACGAATAGTAGGATCACATATATCTATATTTAGGAGTTTTAGAATTAGTCTTAATATCTCAGCTATTCAGTTGCAGCAAAAGCTTCAAAGAAATAACATTAATGTGTGAAAAAAAAAATTATTTTGAAAGAACAAGACTAAAATGCTTGTATAAGTTTGATGATGAGCAAGTTAGGTCATTTGAAATGTTTTTTTGACAATGTGGAGGAGTTGAAAAACAAAAATCTTGGATCTATAATTGAATGTGAGGTGATACGTACAAGATTCTATCGGTTATATGTGTGCTTTCAAACACTTAAAAGATGTGTGAAAGGATGTTTGTGGGAAGATTATCTCTATTGATGGAACATTTCCGAAGTGGAGAATGAATCGAATGCTATTGGTTGCTTATAGAAGAGATCCTGATGAAGTTTTTTTAATGAAACTACCCAAGAATCTACCTCAATGACCACCCTAGGAAGTTATTACATATGTTTTATCTGCTCTATTTATTCATGCACCAGAGACCACACCTAGAAACCAAAGAAAGTGGTTTGTCTCAGCCACACAACCTGAAGATAATCTCCCAAACCTTTCATTGTACTCCGAAAACAAGAGCATGAAAGACCTAGAAAGAATCTCTTAGAAGGTGTCTCATCATCTCAACCATGGCTTATGTGTTTTCCTATAAATTAAAATTTTGTAATATATGTGTTCTTTTTATTAGACTTTGTTTCTTTTTAGTCTTATATATGTAAGACTTTTGTAAAACTAGTGTAAGACTTTTGATGTTAAAAAGCTTTATTGATGTTAAGATTAATTTGTTTCAGGTCACATAAACAAATGTTGGAGTCTTATGATGTTAAGATCAATTTGTTTCAAACTTATATTTTATTGTTTAACACAAACATACTACATTAGTTCAAGCAAAATACAAACCAAAATATTACAAACAACATATTACAAAGTTCAAAGAAATACAAACCAAAAATTTAATACAGGAAAAACCATGTCATAGCTTGGACACATAAAAAGAATTCAAATGGCTAATGCAACAAAACTCATGAAAAACAAAAAAAGACCAAAGATCATGAAAATGAAATCCTCCATCCAACATTTTCTTTCAAACAGTTCAACTCAGCAATTAGGTCTACAGTCTTTGTAGTAATGTCACAATCCCAATAATCATGTCCTTAATCCTAACAGTGGATACTACATGAAGATAACTACATATTATCTTGATTCTTTTGTCCTTATCCATGAAAATGACCAAAGATCATGAAAATGAAATCCTCCATCCAACATTTTCCTTCAAACGGTTCAACTCAGCAATTAGGTCTACAGTCTTTGCAGTAAGGTCACAATCCCAATAATCATGTCCTTAATCCTAACAGTGGATACTACATGAAGATAACTACATACTTCCTTGATTCTTTTGTCCTTATCCATGAAAATGACCAAAGATCATGAAAATGAAATTCTCCATCCAACATTTTCCTTCAAACGGTTCAACTCAGCTATTAGGTCTACAGTCTTTGCAGTAAGGTCACAATCCCAATAATCATGTCCTTAATCCTAACAGTGGATACTACATGAAGACAATTACATACTTCCTTGATTCTTTTGTCCTTATCCATCTGCTCACATTCTGCAAGCTTAAAAAGAACATTTTCTTCCTCTATTGCATCTTCAAACCACTTCTATTTATGGTTTCCCTCCTCCTTGTAATGGTGACAACAAGTTTTGACACCACCATATCTTTCTTCAACAACCTATATTGTTTCTCAGATAGGTGTAGAATCTTCTTCCCATGTTTGGTAGTTGTTCCCTGATTTAGAATCTTATCCCGGTTCCACATAAACAAGTCTCAAGGATGCCAAAACCAATATCCGCTTCACAACAGCCACTGTTGAAAGAATCCCTTAAGAAGAGGTCTGGCTGGCTATAAGACATTGAGATGGAAAAAATTAAGAGATGAGAGAAAGAAGCTCAGAGTGCAACGAGAAAAAGAAAAAAAAAACAATCTTTTTTCTCTTTGTTACGCTGAAACTCAATCCTTAGCCGAAACTAATCCCTAGATCCCTAATTATACAAAATAACTATGAAAATAACAGAACTCAATGTATATATATATATGCTTGATGGTTTGCTAGCTTGTAAATTTGGTTCTGGAGTAAGATTTAAATCACGTACGGTTCAGTTTTTTAGTTTTTTTAGTTTAACACTTAATATCAAAATGACGTATTTTTATTTCTTTTAAACAATTAACAGCTTACATGTCATCGATAGAAGGGTATGTTATAATTTGGTTTGACTGGAACTTGGTGAATTTACCATTGTATTTTTCAGTACAGAGATTAAGTTGCAAGAAAATCACATTGATGATTTCTTACAAAAAATCCTTCAAACTTTACACTCTACAATAGTTTTGCTTAATAAATTCAACATTTTATTTCACCATTTTTAAATTTTATTTTATCATATTATATTTGTATTTTATGAATTATACTCTATTTAATATAATATCAAATCTATTAAATTAGAAGTCACAACTTCTTTTCATGTGTGATTTTCTTAAATGGACCTTCCCTAAGAAATTGTTACATTATTTTTTGTATTTTCATAACTAAATCCTAACATTATATTTAATTTGTTTTTTATTCACCAATATAAACAAATGTAAGAGACAAAATTTAACAATCAAATTAAAATTTAATAGAATAAACGAACGTATTTAATTTTTTTACAAAATACGTAGATTCATTACTTTTTAGTTTTTATTAGTTAACAATTAAATTAAAATTTTATCAGAATAATATAACATAAAAATAAAAAAACTATAATTGTCATAAGTTTTTTTTTCTTCTTTTTATGTAATACTTTTATATAAGTAATAATGTGTAATGTGTGTGATGTGTGTGTGTGTGTGCGCGCGCAATAGCGGCCCTGAATACAAGTTTTAGAAACTGTAGCTTCCGGTCCTAAAATAATATCTAAAACTTCGGCCCCAATTTTGCATATATCTCCCGTAGTCTAATTGGTAATAGCAACATTGTACATGTATGAAGGTTAAGAGGGTTCAAGCTTTTCTTAGACTACTTTTTCATATTTTTCTTTAAAATTTATAAATCAATAGGTCTTTTTTTTTTATTGGCTTCCAGCCTTGAAATTTATAGGGCTGGGTCGGTGTGTGATGTGTGTGTGTGTGTGTGTGTGTGTGGGATGTGTGATGTGTGATGTGTGTGTGTGTGTGTGATGTGTGTGTGTGTGTATGGTTTGTTCTCAATTGGATGAGAATCCTCAATTGATTTGCTCTTATAGTTTGTCTTTCGGCAGTGGAGATTTATCTCATTTTTTTAACTCGCTAAAATCATTCAACTAAGAGCAAATTTTTTTTTTTTTTAAAATTCAACAGGTTCGTTGAATAAGTTTAACAGAAGAAAAAACAAACTCAACAACTTCATTCCTCGTGGTCTAAGAAAGTTTTTATTATAGTAATGTGTTAATACTAAAACAGGCAATGTATTGTATTTTTTTTCATCTTTTTGTCAAAAATTGGTATTATTGTAGGGAATTAATAATTGGAAGAAAAAGCGGAAACTATACTTTCCATTAATGATTTTAATGGTTATCAAAACTTAAAAATGGTGGTGTCGTGTTGGGGTGGAGATAATAAACCTTCTGGAAGCCTATAATATTTCTGTTTAATTTTGATATTGCTTCTACAAATTAATACTCGGAAGATATCAAAGCGGTGAATCAATTAAATTAATGGTTTCATTAGTAAAAGGAAGCCAGTTTGTCTGTAGCCTGGCACTTCCAAATATAGAAAAGGTTTAGTGTGTAGAATTCATCTTAGAATTGTAATCCATATCTGTTAGTGGTTGTAAAATAAATAAGTAAATTCATATATAAATAAGTTTGTTATTTGATTTAAGAATTTTAAAAAATATTGCTAGTCAGGGATGTAAACGTGAGAGTTTGGGTATATAATCGAAATAGGTATAGGTTCAGTTGAGTTTATGGTTTTTAGGGACATGAAATTTAGAGCTTATTCAAATATTCTTAAAGTTTAGTTTAGACCAGTTTAGTTTTTTTCGGGTATGGTTCAGATATGGTAACACAATGTAAATCTGGATGAACTCATTTTAATTTTGGGTTCGGTTCTAATTTGGGTATTGGTTATCTAATATTTGTTTATGACTTGGATACACATTATAGTTTGCACAGGAAATTTTATATTTTCACTAACAAAGATTTGATAATATGATTAATTAATTATCATTAATAGGAAAATATAAACATGTTAATATTAACAAATAATATGATTAATTAATAATCATTAATAGGAAAAATATAAACATGTTAAGATTAACAAATAACAACTCTAGGAATAAAAAAGACAGTGGAGACGATTATTTTTTTTTGGTAAAATTTAAAGATACTATTACCAAGTTTTTGTTTTTGACAGAAATACAGAGGATAACGCGAAGCAGAAACAAAATATAAAACCTAAACACCAACTTAATCGAGTTATTAAAGGTAAGACAGACACAACAACCACAACCGCCGTCCCGGAGCTCAACTAAGTCCACATCAACAGCTTGCCGCAAAAAGAAGAACCAAGTTCAACCGAGAGAGTCGAAACTCGGTAATTTTGGCCTCCCCGATGAATCCGCTCATAAAAAATAATGGCCCCCCTGAGAACAGCTCGCCGAGAGCTTCAAAGCACCTGCCCGCACAAACAAACAGCAACAGCAGCGACCTAACACACCTTCAACAACCAAACAAAGCATTTATTTATCCCAGAATCAACCTGTACAAGATGCCAAACCGAGTAAAACGGGTCGCAACCACCGTACTCCACAAACTGAGCCCATCCTACACACAATTGCCACGCACACCACCACAAGAAGCTCAAATAAACCTATGTAGTGCTGGGATGTGAGCGAAGACCAAACACTAAATGTGATGGTCAAAGACACGAGAACCACCACACGTCCGTAGCCGCCGAGAACCGACGAACTGAAATTGGAGCTGTTAAAGCCATCACTTGTCTCAACAAGGAGGGAATGAAGAACAAGGAAAAATCCCAATCAAAACTCCCGACTTCGACAAACCAATGAGAGCTGCCGACTCCGGAGAGTAACAAATCGTAGAAAACAGTTCATGAACCGCGAATAGGAGGTCCGAAGGTGAGGAGGAAAGTCACGTGGCCACTGAAGCGGCATAGACGACCACTCTTTAAACCGCATAAAAGACCTTACGCGAGCCAGCCACTGAGTTCGAGCACCAACCCGACTGCATGCTCAAACCCACAACCCGCAGCCGTGGTAGAAGGATCCACCAGCACACACCACGCCAAGAGGAAGAGAACCCGAGCTCGAAGAACCAAAGAGAGCCGAGAACTCCATCCCAAGCCAAATGACTCTTTGGACATGAAGCAGCGAACCGTGACGACCCGGAGTAGCCACGCCGTCCCTCCCACTCGAAGACGAAGAGAAGCTAGACGAGATCTAGATTGAAAATCGATCTCGAACCACAACCCAAAAAGCCGACTGAAACCTCCACCAGCCACTCGTCCTCCTCGCCGAAGCCACAGAGAAAGAGAGAGACCACCGGAGAAGAAACACCTCTGCAGCGGAGCACTTCCGGCGCCAAACCCTAGCCCACGACGCCGCACATATCGAAGGGGAGAAAAACTGAATAAACGGCTGCAGAAAAACGGGAAAAGCTACACTAGAGGGAGCACCCTCCGAACGCCGGTACGCGCCGCCACGCGCCGTCCGGGCCGGAGGCTTACCAAACACCAAAAGTCGTCGACGAGGAGTAAGGAGGAGAGAGAAGAGAGCGTTTTTTTATCCCTCAATTCGTCTCTGTCGTTTTTTCGTGGAGACGATTATTACCACTTCATGCAGAAGTTGAACCTCTTATATGGACAAATCAGAATATACAACAGTGCTGTATATACTAGAATTTTAGGACTGATTGCATGGAGCTGATAGCCATGATTCATGATCCAATTGGCTGGCAAAACTTTTCAACGCGACGGAAGAAAATGTTAAGACTAAGAAAGAACTTCCAACATTTCTTTATGATCTTCATTTCATGAGCAGAAAAGTCAATATTAATTTTTTTTTTTTTTGTAAAAATCGCTAGGTTATTTCATATGAAACTTTATTATATTGGTTGTTTTGTTCTGATCTGATTATTTAGTCCAATTTAAGTTTGATTATTGCAAAAACTGTTTGATGTCAAAACAAATTCTATAAAAATAATAAAAAAATAATTTCAAAAACTAAATAATACTGTTGAAACTGTATTAGAAACTTATACATAATTAAACTTCAAAGATAATTATCAAAATATAAAAATTTAAATGTTTGACCAAATATAAAAATAAACATTAAATTGAGTATTAGATTAATTATTTATATTATAGATACTTATAAGATTCTTAATGTATTTTGGGCACAAGATAGGGTTTAGTTTGTTAAGAGATTTAGATTTCTGATTTTTTGGGTTTTTGAACTATCTGGGTTTCTGAAGGATAAATGTACAAGTTTAGATTCAGTTTAGGTAAAGTTCAAACTCCAAAATAATATAAAACAAGATCCATTCAAATATTATATCTGATTTGGTTTTGTAAGTTCTGTTTTGTTATCCACTTCTAATGGATTGTGTACATTAGCCGCTTTCATATTTTCATGAAGATCCCATGTCTATTAGAAAGAAGATGTGATAAAATTCCAAAATTAAAATATATTGTCTGATTAGTATATTTATACAATTATTTACAAAATAACTTTTAGCGTTCGAACTCTTATGCTAAAAGTTAAAGTGATTAAAGTCAATAATACTCATAAGGAAATATATATATATATATATTGTTGTGCTGAAATTTACACAATATTAACATCTAAAATAATTATATATGTATACTTTCCTTTTTTTTAAAAAAAATTGACAAATTTTTTTAAAATTTTATTTTTATCATTTTTATCTTTTGTTCTAAACTTTTGTTCTAAAAGTTTGTTTTGGTAATTTTATGCACATTGTTGGCTCAAATAAGTAATTTACGAAAAAAATGAGAGTTAAAAACAAAATTGGGAATGTGGACCGCAACCAAGTTATCAATTTGAGCTTTGGGATAGCCAAAGTTTTTATTAGCAAAATGGATCACATCACTATTTGATCTTATGCAAGTCTTGTTGAAAAGACCTAACATACCCTGTCCAAGTAACATATTCACCAAATTGCCATTGTCTCCTTTGAGTAGTTTTCACACGTGAGAAACTATTACTCTTAATCAACACACTCTTCTTCCTTATAACTGTTTCTCTCTCTTCTCCAGATTTCTCCACTACTGAGTTTATAATGCTAAGGTTTTAACAATGCTATTTGCTTATACTTGTAGACAAATCAATTTTTTTTTTAATCTTTTAACTTAACAAGTTAGGAAATATCATGGGTAGAGAAAAACTACTCAAAATCGAAACTGTTGACGGTTCTAAATCTGGTAGAGGTCAAGGCCTTAATCAATGATGCTCTCGTGTCTATGCTCTAGGAGATGCTACAAGTTCACATGCTCTGGAATCAACCTTATTATATACATCACTATGGTCCAATATATATTAGGGTGTACACCCCAATGTATGCTAGAAACGACAAGCATATAGTCTTATTAAGGAATTGTTTACTTTTGATTTTTTTCTTCTACATGCAACTGAAGCTGCTTATTTTGGGACTAACGCAAAATTTATCCATGGCTTTGCAACCAAAAACTCAAGACGTTCTGAATGCTTTTTCATTTGTCGAATCAACTAGGAGAGCACTGTAGAAGCTTAGAGATAATGGATGGAACTTTTTGATGGTTAGAGTTTCTTCGTTTTCTACGCAAGAAGATATTGAAAAAAAATCATGATGGAAGATGAATTTGTTGGTTCTACGATGCGACGAAAGAAAAGAAACATAGCCAATTTACATAATTATAAGATCAGTTGCGTCAGTGTTGTTCTGGATCTGCAGCTGCAAGAGTTCAATGATTGTTTTACTAAGGTAAAAACCCAACTCACTATTTGTATGGCTTCCTTAAGTCCTACAAAATCGTTCAAGTTGTTTGACAAAGAGAAGCTGATAAAATTGGTAAAGTTCTATCCAGACGATTTTAGTTATTTAAGCGTTCTTCTCTTAAGCAGCAACTTGACATCTACATTGACGATATAAGAGAGGATGGCTGATTTAATAACTTGGAGAATCTTGGAGATTTTTCTCGCCTGATGGTTGAAACATAGAAACATCTTGCACATCCTATAGTTTACAGACTTTTGAAGTTAGCACTAACTTTGCTGGCTGCTAAGGCAACTGTCAAGAGATGTTTTTCTGCAATGAAGTTTGTGAAGACAACTTTGCGCAACCGAATTGGAGATCAATTTTTAAGTGATTGTCTTGTGTGTTTTACTGAAAAAGGATTTTTTTTGCATCGGTTACAAATGAAATATTGGTGAAAAAGTTTCAAACCATGTCTGAACATAGAGTATGTTTACAAGTTTTTTTTAATACTATTTCTAAGACTACTTTGATTTAAGATATTTTTATTTAATATCATATTTAGCTTAATATCTACGGCCGCGACAAAACAATTTTTTGCCTCCACCACTGTATAGGAATGCTCTCAAGCTCCATATCTAATAATTTTGTTTATGGTCTGTTTTATGGTGGATGTATCTCCTGATATTCTCACAAAGAAAAAATGGCTGTTCTATTACGCTTTTTCGATAAGAACAGAATAATAAAAAAAAAGATTTATTGGTTTTGGTTATATAAAAAGAAACTTCTTCTTTGACACTTAAGCTAGTTATTGATGGTTTATTCACTAAGTATCGATTGAGGTTGAACAAAAATAAGGGGTCAAGGTTATGATGGAGCGAGTAATATGAAGGATGAATTCAATGGTTTTCAGCCTTTGATTGTAAGGGAAAAGTGTTCAAACTATTATGTTCATTTCCGTCCTCATCAGCTTCAGTTGGTAGTAGTGGCTGTCGCGAAAAAAAAAACATTTTGAAGTTGATGATTTTGTTAGATATGATTTTTAAATAGTTGAATGTAGTTCGGGTTTCTTCAAACAACAAGATGAACTTAAAGAAAGATACCGTAAGGATACTGAGAAAGGAATTAGCAAGGGTGAAATTAAATATGGAGAAGGGAAGAATCAAGAGTGTTCTCTTCCAAGGCCATCAAATACTCATTGGGGGTTCTCATCATAAGACATTAGTGCATCTGGTCGAGTTGTTTTCAATTGTTATTGAGGTGCATGAATATATCCAGAATGATGGTCTTGATGACTCAAAGAAACAACAAGCATATGGTTTTATTAAGTACTTGTGTACTTTTGATTTTGTCTTCTACATGTAACTGAAACTGCTTATTTTGGGACTAACGGAAAAGTTATCCATGTCTTTGCAACCAAAAAATTAAGACATTCTGAATGCTTTTCCATTGGTTGAATCAACTAAGCGAAACTGCAGAAGCTTAAAGATGATGGATGGAACTCTCTGATGGTTAGACTTTCTTCGTTTTGTAAAAAAGATGATATTGAAAAGATCATGATGGAAGACGATTTTGTTGGTAGGATGCGACGAAAGAAAAGCAACATAGCCAATATACATCATGATAAGATTAGTTACTTCAATGTTATTTTGGATCTGCAGCTGCAAGAGTTCAATGATCGTTTTACTGAGATAAACAGCTAACTCCTTATTTGTATGGCTTCCTTAAATCCTACAAAATCATTCAAGTTGTTTGACAAAGAGAAGCTGATAAAGTTGGTTGAGTTCTATTTAGATGATTTTAGTTTTATTTAGCGTTCTTCTCTTGAGCAGCAAGTTGACATCTACATTGACAATATAAGAGAGGATGGACGATTTAATAACTTGGAGAATCTTGGAGATCTTTCTCACTTGATGGTTAAAACACAGAAATATCTTGCACATCCTCTAGTTTACAGACTTTTGATGTTAGCACTAACTTTTCCGGCCGCTACGGAAATTATCGAGAGATGTTTTTCTGCAATGAAGTTTGTGAAGACAACTTCGAGCAACCGAATTGGAAATCAAGTTTTAAGTGATTGTCTTGTTTTTTTTACTGAAAATTATTTGTTTGTATCGGTTACAAATGAAATAGCGGTGAAAAATATTCAAACCATGGCTGAACGTACAGTATGTTTATAAGTATTTTTTAATAATATTTGTAAAATTATTTAAATTTAAGATATTTTTTTTATCTAATATCATATTTTATCTTAATATCTACGTCCTCAACAAAACAATTTTCTGCCTCCGCCATTGTATAGGAATGATGTCAAGCTCCATATGTAATAATTTTGTTTATGGTATGTTTTATGATTGGTATGTGTACTCGTTTTTTTGTGAATTCTTTTATAAACTTAAAGAGATGTTAATGGAAATAATGTGTTAAATATATTCATGTCTACAATATATTATTTTACCCAAAGTACTTAGCATTATTGAAATATTAATACAATATAGCAATAAACATTTTTAACCATTATACTAAAACTAATGAAGAAATTCTCAAGGAAACTTAGTCAAATTCACAAAAGATCAAACAATACGTAGTATTCCTTTAACATTAGAGTTAATTTCACGTGGAGTCAGTTTTCAAGTTTCTCTTTCATCCTGAGGCAGTTTCTTCTACACGGGTAGTTATTGTGTCAAAAGACTTAACCAATCCCTCAAAATCGTTTAACTAGGCATCTAATGTTGGTACCCTTTGAGTTAGGTTTTCTTTTATTTTGTTTTGTTATTCAAAATTCAAAAAGCAGTTTCTTTTCCCCTGGTTGTGTACCCGAGACAAAAATATAAACTGTACTTTGTTTTTCTTCTTTCTTCTTCCTGTGTAACTATTGGGGGGCTGTCGGGTTTCCTTCTTCCCAGAAACCGTCAAGAACAAAGCTTTTTCGTTTTAAAACAGAAGTGTGTGTGTTGTCGAGGTGGAGAGCTAATCGGAGTCGGGTTTTTAATTTCGAACAATGGCGGCTCGACGGAAACGGCGTGGTAAAGAAATTGTCGGAGGTAAGTGGTTCTTTTACTGTATCTTTTCTTTAGATTTTGCGAATCCGTGGTGGAATTTGATTCCGGATCTCTGTTTCAGAGGAAGGATCCGGCGATGGGTGGACTTGAAGCTTCCACAACGGCTTTTCGCTACGGATCGATTTCTGGATTGGAGGTTGAACTGCTACTCTACGATTGATTTGCTATTGTTTGTTAGAGATGTCTTGGAAGGGTCGGAAGAGTGGGAGATGTTGCTTCACTCACCGTTTGGGAGACTTCTGGAACTACCTGCCAGACGGTGTTCGATGTCGGGTAAGCTGGGACATGCAATGTTGGTGAGGCAAGTTATTACGAAGAAAAAGTTCGATTTATGGCCGGTGTTCGGTGGAAACCCTTTTAGATTTTCTCTGGCGGAGTTTGGCGCTGTTACAGGGCTACCTTGTGGTGAGTTTGAGGATGGATACACACACTTGTACCAGCCCAAGCCAACGGAGAAGAACTATGAGTTTTGGGGTAAACTCATTGGAGACGACCGGTCTCTGACAATAGGTGACTTGGTCAATGTAGTTGCTGGCGGCGTAGAGATGGCTGGTTGGCGTAGGTTGCGGCTCTGCCTGATAATAATTGTAGATGGTTTTTTGGTGACGACTTCGCAGAATCCTAGACCGAGTTTGAAGTATGTGATGCTTGTGGAGGATCTTAGTAAGTTCTTTTCATTTCCTTGGGGGAGGGAGTCGTTTCTGTGGACTATAAGTACGATGACGCCTGGGCCTAAGATTCTTGATAAGGTTGACGATCCAGTGGGGGAGTTTCGGAATCGTATGATGCAGGAGAAAACAAAAATGGTTGGTTTCCCCCTATCGCTACAGCTGGTGGCGTATGAGTGCATCCCCGGTTTGCTTGGTCGTCTTTTTGGTGATGACAGTGTGAAGTTGAAGGACTACAAGAAGTCCATTTTACCGAAGCACGTTGGGTTGAACATTATTGACGTGCTTAATGCTGAGCATGATCCTGAGGTAATGTCGTTTTTCCCAAAAGCTCTTTATCTTTGTGGACATTGAGGCCTTCTATGTGTACACAATGTTTTTTTGTTTATTATTTTCCTGTGTAAAACCTTCATAGTAGGTCTTTGGTTTATAGTGAAACGGTGAGTGTGTATTCCGAAATATCAGGCATTAGTGTACAACAATCTTATTAGGTCGTTTGTAATGTTGAGTTAGTGTACAATGAGAACACCAAACCATGTTGTTGATTTAAGTACAACGTTGATGTGTACACGTGGACACTGGGTAGTTGAGTATTTAGTGTGTACAATTGGACACTGAGACGATCTCTTTGTGTACGTATGGACATTGTATTTATTGAGTGTCTGATGGGTCAAAGGATGTGCGTGGGCTTTAGCATAGTTCGTATGTTATTTTGTTTTATTTGAGGCCGTAATCTTTGTTGACATTGAGGCCTTCTATGTGTACACACTGTTTGTTTGTTTTTTATTTTCCTGTGTAAAACCTTCATAGTAGGTCTTTGGTTTATAGTGAAAACGGTAGGTGTGTATTCCGAAATACACATGCATTAATGTACAACCATCGTATTAGGTCGTTTGTAGTGTTGAGTTAGTGTACAATGATAACACCAAACCATGTGGTTTACTTAAGTACACCGTTGATGTGTACACGTGGACACTGGGTAGTTGAGTAATTATTGTGTACACGTGGACACTGAAACGATCTCTCTGTGTACATATGGGCATTGTAATTAGTGAGTGTCCGATGGGTCAAAGGATGTGCGTGGGCTTTAACATAGTTCGTATGTTATTTTGTTTTATTTGTCTGTCTGCCCTTTGTGGTCTTGCTAATTGGTCGTTTTTTGATTCTTGCAGCTGAAAGTTCAACCTATGCTTGAGTTGTCAAATCTCGGTGGCGAGGACTGGATACCTTTTGATGACGAGAGGATGGATCAGGCAGTTGCTTACATGGCTGGGGAGCTGCGAAAGGGAATGGTATTTCGTAAGGCTGACTGGGGTGGAGGGGACATGCGTGTCGACCTTTACGTTCATGGTGGTGCGAAGAAGAAGAAGAGAAGGGTGAGTGAGAGTGCTGATGGTCCGGATTGTGACGGAGAAGGTCCTTCCGTGAGTCAGAGACAAGATAGTCAACATTGCGACCGTGCTGGAAGTGCCGTAGCTCTGGATGTAGCCCGCCTGACTACGGAGGTTGCAGTGCTTAAGAAGGAGATTGTCTCTTTGAAGAAGACTGTGAAGTTGCTTGTTCGCCGAGTTGGACGCAGATGTGGCAAGAAGCGTGATTCAATGAAAAAAAGACTGCAGCGTCTCAACAAGAAGCTGGAAATGATGACGTTGATTTTGTTGACCGTGGCGGTGATCAAGTTGGGGGGTAGCGGAGAACACTTGGTCGATGGACATGGGTGGACGATATGCCTGAAGCGGAGGAAACTGGAGTTCCCCAAAGCGTGGCTGTTGATAGTTTTTCGTCGGACGAGGCACCACGTTTGTTAGTTAGGATGAGGGAAGGAGATGGGTTCCCTTTGCAGTGGGCTGAAGGTGGCAGACCCGGTTTGGACGGGAATGTGTTATATGACGGAACGACTAGCAACACCTACTTTGTAACAGATAGTGAGGTAGGTATGGGTCGTGGTGGTCATTGTGGCGTGTTAGCAAACGTTAACCCACTGAGTTACGTTGATGGGCAGGGTGATAGCTTTGAAGGCGATGATACCGGTGGTGGTAGTCCCGGGAACGGTCTAAATCATGAGGTGAGTTTCTATTTTGTGGTAGATGTTAGATTTTATCCCGTTAGTCCAGTCTCTATTTGATAAAAATAGTTGTTCCAACGTGCAAGATGTTGGGAGGTTGGGAGATTTGGTAGACCGGGTTACCGGATTGTCTGAGGCAATGGTAAGTAATGTTTTTCCCTCTACGTTGGTTTTTGTTTTTTGCCTTTTTGGGAGATTGATGTATATTTTCAGGCCAACAAGAGTGGACATGACTTGAGCGGGGTTGGTAGCCAAACATACGTAGATTTTGGTGTGTTGGAGCGTCAACTATCGTCTGCTGTGGTAGACGGTGCTATGGATACTGGCCCACTTGCTGAGATACCTGTAAATGTTTTTAATTAATGTACTGTTTTAGGAAAGTTGCTTTCCCACCTTTGAACTAAGTATATTATTATTATTTTTTTTGGCAGAGGATGGCTAGTGATACTACGACTGGTCATGAGAGGAGCATCGTAGGATTGTCGAGAGCTTCGGGGGGGGGGATGATAGGGATTATGCACCTCTGGGAGACCATGTACGAGTCTGCTGTACACTTGAATTGTTGAAACCTGTACACTATTATGCTATTGTGTACACCTTAATCGGTGGACTTGATATGCCTTTGTTGATTTTTTGTATGATTTTTTAGGATTTTGTTGTTGTTTTGCAGAGGACCGATGGTGATACTATGAGACTGAAGGATTCAAGCTTTGGGGTGGAGGATGAGATGGTGACTAAAAGTACTGGCGAACATGTATGTGATTGGTGGACACTGTCAATCTTTGTACACATGTACATAGATATATGTGGTGTACACTCTTCGCAGTTAATTTGGTTGCATTGAATTAACAGTAGAGTGTGTTGTAGGTTGCTTTGAGGGAACCGGAAAGTAGCTTGTGCGCCTCCGACGAAAGGGAAAAACATCCGGTTCAGGTATATAGACCCATGTTTAAGATGGCTTGTTTTACAATTTCTTGTCAATAAAGTATTCTTTTTTGAGAATGAGAGTGAATTTTTCGCAGACAGAGGATGTGTGATACCGAAGGAGTCAAGCGTTTTAGGAGTGTCAGATGTTGGTGGAGAGGAAGAGAGGGATGCTGAACCTACGGGGGATAATGTATGAGTTTCGTAGACACTAGTTTCATTGTTCACGTGTACAGTGACATGATTTGGTGTACATATGTACGCAGAAATGTGGTTGCATGGAATTAACTGACGATTGTGTTGTAGGTTACCGTTAGGGAAGCTGTGAGTTGTTTGGGAACATGCGATGAGATCGAAAAGGATCCGGTTGAGGTATATGGACGTATTTGTGTCTTGTTATTTCGTTTATAAATATATTGTCAATAAGACATTTTTTTAAAAATGGGAGTTATATTTCGCAGGTCGAGGCTGGTGTGGGTAGAATTGAATCGGTTACAGTGGCGTCAGCGGATGAGGTGTCTCAGGTAGTTAAAGTGGACACTAGGTTGTGTCCACCAGATGGACATCAGATAGCTGTTGCATCTTGTACACTTGCTTCCAACAGAGCGTGTAGGTTGCCGTTATATTTAACTTTATAGTTTTTTGGTTGTCAGGTTGTTTTGTCGAATGAGGGAGTCAGTGATGAGGCGACTGTCAATGTTGGGTCGAGTGTGGGGATCTCGCCACGCAGACCGGCGGAGAGAGAAGCCAACTTGGCGGTGTTGTTTCTGACAAAAGATCCTTACGTAGTGCCCGATATTGTTCCTTTGGTTGAGGACGGTGATTACCGGACTTTCATAGATGTTTTGGAGTCGAGTCAGGAAGCGTGAGCGTTTCTGTTAACATTTTAGATGTGTTTTCATGTAATAGTACATGCTTTTAAATTGTTTTTTTTTGTTGCAGACAGGACGCATGCGAAGGCAGGAGGCAAACATGATCTTAACAATAAGTTCTTCATTGAACTAGCAACCTCGCAGGAGATGTTGTCTGCGACGGTAATTTGCAATTTTCCTAGTTTGTTTTCATCCATTGATTTTTTTCCCGAACAATTGTTGAAGTTTAATGTTTTGTTGTGGGTTGAATGTTTCTGTTAACAGCATATGGAGGTGTTGTTGAAGTTTATTGAGGAGAGGCATGGACCACCTGTTTTGATGAACCAGGGTATGTTTGTTCCACCCTGGTTTGCTGGTCATTTGCAAGGGAGAGCGAGGCCATTCAAGGCGGCAAATGATAAAACTGTTGTTGTGGCTGATGCCCGGGTAACAAAATACCTGACAAAGAAGGATATGACATGGGGTGTGGAAGTGGACAGGCTTTACACGCCAATGAAGTGGGGTGATAGTCATTGGGTTGGGTTGTGCATTAGCCTATCAGAGTGGAGAGTGTTGGTGTTTGACCCAAACCCTGGTTTGAATTCTGAGGTACAGGTTGCGGAGTGGTTGGCTGATATGTCGAGGATGCTTCCATACATTGCGAGGAAAGTAAGCCCCACCGTGGATGCCGGTGATCATGAGCTTGCTCCGTTCTTGATTGAGAGGGTTGAAGGTATTTACTCCAGCACCCGAGGTGGAGATTGTGTGCCCTTGGTTGCAAAACTCATGGAGATGCATGCTAATGGTATGGATGTTAGAAACTCAGTCCTGAATGATGAGGTTGTAGACATCTTCAGGAAGCAGTTTGCAATGGATCTGTACAAAGGGTGGGTGGTGCCTTTGTACGTTTGATGGTGCTGCTGACGTACTCATGTTTTTTCAAATGCTTTTGTAATTGTTTTTTGGAAATGTGGAAATGCTAAGGTTTGGATGTATTTTGTTAACTTATGGGATAATGTGTATGAATGATTGACTACAAAATATTAATGGTTGAATATGTTTTCGTCCTTTTGGTGTACAGTACCTCCTGGAATGTTAGTGTATGTCATGTTCGTGTGAACACTAAAAATGTTGAGAACCAAGAACATAGGGACAGTTTCGTACATGTTAATAACGAGCTTATTAACACCGAAAGTGTAAATTGTAGTGTACACTACTCAGTGGAGTGTACATATTGTCCGTGTACACAATCCCTCTTGGACACTCTCCTTGACATAACTGCACTATGTGGACACTACTTATCAGCGTACACGAAGTAGAGTATTGTACACACCAAAACTCAATTGTGTAGACAGATCCTCAGAAGTCTGTACACCGCCTCGCTTCGATGTATACACCGTCAACCTTTAGTGTCTAGTAAACATTGTTGCAATTGTGTCATACGGTTTCGTCTCGTGTACGTACACATTGTAATCATGGACATTGTAGATGATGCACACAGGGAAGCTTAGATGGCTGTAGAAATGGATCGGATGATGGGTTCGTGTTGGACTAGGTGGGTATTTTAAACTTTGTGGGCACGACGAAACGGTATCCACGCATACACCGAACGCAATTGTTCTGTGTACACATATGACCGAACAATATCCACTACGTATCCACCTCGGATCCATGCATACACCAGGTAACTATAAGGTTATCTGTACACCACCTCGAATCCATGCAAGAAAGCTGTACATATGCATGTGCACACCATATCCATGTGTACACCATATCTATGTGTACAACATATCCATGTGTACACCTAGTGCAACACGTCCTTGTGTACACTTTGGGATATTGCCCTGTCTTGGACACTCCCTTTTACACTCCCTTTTACACTACCGTCAATAGTGTTCAATACACACCCAGTGAAGACTTCGCTGTGTACGCCATGTCCAACTTCAGGTGAATGCAAGGTGGTGCACAGAGTATTAGGGATTGTGTACAAGCCCTTGACACCGTCAACCTTTAGTGTCTAGTAATCATTGTTGCAATTGTGTCATACGGTTTCGTCTCGTGTACGTACCGTTTGAAAGAATGGACATTGTAGATGATGCACACAGGGAAGCTTAGATGGCTGTAGAAATGGAACGGATGATGGGTTCGTGTTGGACAAGGTGGGTATTTTGAAGTTTGTGTACAGACCAAACGGTATCCACGCATACACCGAATGCAATTATTCTGTGTACACCTACGACCGAACAATATCCACCACGTATCCACCTCGAATCCATGCATACACCAGGTAACTATAAGGTTATCTGTACACCACCTCGAATCCATGAAAGAACGCTGTACAAATGCATGTGCACACCATATCCATGTGGACACCATATCTATGTGTATAACATATCCATGTGTACACCTAGTGCAGCGCGTCGTTGTGTACACCATATCCATGTGAACACTCAGTGTACACGTGGTTGTGTACACCATATGCAATGCACACCAGTGAAGACTTCGCTGTGTACGCCATATCCGACTAACGGGATGCAAGGTGGTGCACTGAGTATTAGGGATTGTCTACAAGCCCTTGAGAATTGTAGTGAACACTCCTGACGGTAGTGTAAATGGGAGTGTGCAAGACAGGAGTGTACACATATCCATGTGGACACCATATCTATGTGTATAACATATCCATGTGTACACCTAGTGCAGCGCGTCGTTGTGTACACGATATCCATGTGTACACCTAGTGTAAACGTGGTTATGTACACCATATGCAATGCACACCCAGTGAACACTTCGCTGTGTACGCCATATCCAACTTCACGTGGATACAAGGTGGTGCACTTAGCATTAGGGATTGTGTACAAGCCCTTGACAATTGTAGTGAACACTCTCGACGGTAGTGTAAAAGGGAGTGTGCAAGACAGGAGTGTACACAACCGGTTGGTATACGTGTGGTTGTACAGAATACTTAATAGTATGTACAAAGGTACGCATCGATGTACATGTTTACAAACTTTACTGTCTGCAACAATGAATAATATCTTTACTGTCAGCGTGCACAGCGTAGTGTACTTAACGTGGATGCAAAGTGGTGCACTGAGTATTAGGGATTGTGTACAAGCCCTTGTAAATTGTATTGAACACTCTTGACGGTAGTGTAAAAGGGAGTGTCCAAGACAGGGCAATATCCCCAAACGAGTCCACAAACCTTGTAAGGATTGAGCAATATCCCAGATACACACCAAGTACAAAGGGTTTGTGTTGAGGATATTGGTCGGTTGGGTAGACATAGTTGCGCACTCCCCCCCTTGTCATACGTGTACACATCATCCTATCCATGTGTACACCCTTTGTACACTTCCCTGTGGACACTATGTCCAATGACCAGTACCAAACTTGCACAGGAGTGTACACAAGTAGTTGGTATCCGTGTGGTTGTACACAATACTTAATAGTCTATACACTAGTACGCATCCACGTACATACCATCAAACTTTACTGTTTGCTAGAACGACTAATAACTATAATCCCGGTTCAGGTAAACATTGTTGCAATCAGGTAATCTACGCTTACCTATCGTGGACCTACCCTTGGTAAGCATGGAGACAAACGTTCTCAAACGAGTCGACACCCAGTTGGTATCCGTGTGGTTGTACACAAGACTGGGCAATATCCCACAACCACACCACTAAAAAGGGTTTGTGTTGGGGATATTGGTCGTTTGGGTACACAACGTTGCACACTCCCCCCCTTGGCATTCGTGTGCACATCCTCATATCAATGTGTACACTGAGTGCTCACTCATCTGTGTACCTATGTCCATGTGTACACCCATTGTACCGTCGTTGTGTACACCATATCCAATGCACACCCAGTTGGTATCCGTGTGGTTGTACAGAATACTTAATAGTCTGTACACTAGTATGCATCGACGTACACACCATCACACTTTACTGTCTGCAAAGAACGACTAATAACTATAATCCCGGTTCAGGTAAACATTGTTGCAATCAGGTTATCTACGGTTACCTATCGTCGACCTACCCTTTGTAAGCATGGAGACAAACATTCCCAAACGAGTCGAAACACAGTTGGTATCCGTGTGGTTGTACACAAGACGGGGCAAATCCCCTGACCACACCACTACAAAAGGGTTTGTGTTGAGGATATTGGTCGGTTGGGTAAACACCGTTGCACACTCCCCCCCTTGTCAATCGTGTGCACATCCTCCAATCATTGTGTACACTTAGTGTACACTACTCTGTGTACACCATATCCATGTGTACACCAAATGTACATGTGGTTGTGTACACCATATCCAATGTACACCCAATGTACACTTTGCTATGTACGCCATATTCAACTTCAAGTGTCTGCAAGGTGGTGCACTGACTATTAGGGATTGTGTACAAGCCCTTGGAAATTGTAGTGAACACTCTTGACGGTTGTGTAAAAGGGAGTGTGCAAGACAGGAGTGTACTTGCACAGGAGTGTACACAAGCAGTTGGTATCCGTGTGGTTGTACAGAATACTTAATAGACTGTACACTAGTACGCATCCACGTACAGACAATCAAACTTTACTGTCTGCAAGAACGACTAATAACTATAATCCCAGTTTAGGTAAACATTGTTGCAATCAGGTATTCTACGCTTAACTATCATAGACCTACAAGGGCTTGTAAGCATGGAAACAAACATTCCCACACAAGTGGAGACCCAGTTGGTATCCGTGTGGTTGGGTATACAGAAGACTGGTTGGGTATACACCCAGTTGGTATACACAAGACCGGGCAGTATCCGAGGACCACACCACTAGAAAGGGTTTGTGTTGAGGATATTGGTCGGTTGGGTACACACTGTTGCACACTACCCCCCTTGGCAATCATGTGTACAGCCTCCTATCCATGTGTACACTGAGTATATAATCCTATGTGTACACCATGTCCCATGTGTACACTCAGTGTACACGTCGTTGTGTACACCCTAACCAATGCACACCCAGTGTACACTTCGCTGTGTACGCCATATCCAACTTCACGTGGATGCAAGGTGATGCACTGAGTATTAGGGATTGTGTACAAGCCCTTGACAATTGTAGTGAACACTCTCGACGGTAGTGTAAAAGGGAGTGTGCAAGACAAGAGTGTACACAACCAGTTGGTATACGTGTGGTTGTACAGAATACTTAATAGTCTGTACAGTGGTACGCATCAATGTACATGTTTACAAACTTTACTGTCTGCAACAATGAATAATAACTTTACTGTCATCGTGCACAGCGTAGTGTACTTAACGTGGATGCAAAGTGGTGCACTGAGTATTAGGGATTGTGTACAAGCCCTTGCAAATTGTATTGAACACTCTTGACAGTAGTGTAAAAGGGAGTGTAAAAGGGAGTGTCCAAGACAGGGCAATATCCCCAAACGAGTCCACACACCTTGTAAGGATCGAGCAATATCCCAGATACACACCAAGTACAAAGGGTTTGTGTTGAGGATATTGGTCGGTTGGGTAGACATAGTTGCGCACTCCCCCCCTTGTCATACGTGTACACATCATCCTATCCATGTGTACACCCTTTGTACACTTCCCTGTGGACACTATGTCCAATGAACAGTACCAAACTTGCACAGGAGTGTACACAAGTAGTTGGTATCCGTGTGGTTGTACACAATACTTAATAGTCTGTACACTAGTACGCATCCACGTACATACCATCAAACTTTACTGTTTGCTAGAACGACTAATAACTATAATCCCGGTTCAGGTAAACATTGTTGCAATCAGGTAATCTACGCTTACCTATCGTGGACCTACCCTTGGTAAGCATGGAGACAAACGTTTCCAAACGAGTCGACACCTAGTTGGTATCCGTGTGGTTGTACACAAGACCGGGCAATATCCCACAACCACACCACTAAAAAGGGTTTGTGTTGGGGATATTGGTCGTTTGGGTAAACAAAGTTGCACACTCCCCCCTTGGCAATCGTGTGCACATCCTCCTATCAATGTGTACACTGAGTGTACACTCATCTGTGTACACCATGTCCATGTGTACACCCATTGTACCGTCGTTGTGTACACAATATCCAATGCACACCCAGTTGGTATCCTTGTGGTTGTACACAATACTTAATAGTCTGTACACTAGTACGCATCGACGTACACACCATCACACTTTACTGTCTGCAAAGAACGACTAATAACTATAATCCCGGTTCAGGTAAACATTTTTGCAATCAGGTTATCTACGGTTACCTATCGTCGACCTACCCTTTGTAAGCATGGAGACAAACATTCCCAAACGAGTCGAAACACAGTTGGTATCCGTGTGGTTGTACACAAGACGGGGCAATATCCCACGACCACACCACTACAAAAGGGTTTGTGTTGAGGATATTGGTCGGTTGGTATCCTTGTGGTTGTACACAATACTTAATAGTCTGTACACTAGTACGCATCGACGTACACACCATCACACTTTACTATCTGCAAAGACCGACTAATAACTATAATCCCGGTTCAGGTAAACATTGTTGCAATCAGGTTATCTACGGTTACCTATCGTCGACCTACCCTTTGTAAGCATGGAGACAAACATTCCCGAACAAGTCGAAACACAGTTGATATCCGTGTGGTTGTACACAAGACGGGGCAATATCCCACGACCACACCACTACAAAAGGGTTTGTGTTGAGGATATTGGTCGGTTGGGTACACACCGTTGCACACTCGCCCCCCTTGTCAATCGTGTCCACATCCTCCAATCATTGTGTACACTTAGTGTACACTCCTCTGTGTACACCATATACATGTGTACACCAAATGTACACGTGGTTGTGTACACGATATCCAATGCACACCCAATGTACACTTTGCTGTGTACGCCATATTCAACTCCAAGTGTCTGCAAGGTGGTGCACTGACTATTAGGGATTGTGTACAAGCCCTTGGAAATTGTAGTGAACACTCTTGACAGTTGTGTAAAAAGGAGTGTGCAAGACAGGAGTGTACACAACAAGTTGGTATCCATGTGGATACCGAGCGATGGAGTACTTAAAAAACGGGGGTTGTAATTACATGTTTTTAGACCTGGTTTCTGAATACCAATTTTTTAGATAGGATAGCAAACAAAATAATCCCCTGCTTCACAGCCATTACATGTTTATATGAGTTTTAACATGAAGATACAACAAAAAAGGATTCAAAATCAAAAGTGGCTGTTATAGGGTGAAGGCGCTATCCAAAGGTAGATTCCCGTGGATATAGGATTCACCGAACACCTTAGATGGGGGCAACGCAGTTGGTCCTGTTGTGTCCCGAGACACCACAACGACCGCATTTGTTGACTTTTGTCTTCTTAGGTACCTTGGATAATTGACAAAAAAATGAATACTTTGGAGCGTGGGTGATTCGATAATTATTGAAGGATAGGGGTTGTTTGTTGTTACCTGAATTTCTCCAGTGGACGGGATGCGCTTGTCCTTTGGACGCCCAGATGGACGACGAGTGTAGGGAGGATATAAAGTTAGAGTAGCTATTGGTGGAGGTATGGTGAGTTCTCCCCATGGTGTTTCAGGGTATATGACAGCAGAGTAGGTTTTTTAATCCATGCCTGAGCTTTGTAGTAGTCTCCAACCAGCTGGACATAAGGGTACCCAATTGAGTCAGCTGCCAACATCGCATGTCCGCAGGGGATTTTAAGTTTCTGAAAAACTTGGCAAGTGCACACTTTGTTGTCAAGGTAAACAGTGTTGCCATGGCCGAAAATACCTTTCACCTGGAACTGCCACTCAGTGATGTTGTTGATTTTAGTACTTTTGGTGAGTCTAATGTGTGTCTGCATAACAGCATCAACCTCGGGGGTGACAGAACCCCTGTGTTTGGCGGACTTGGTTCTTCTAGCAGAAAACCACCAAGTTAACATGCGCTGGATAAACATGAACAACTCGACGATTGGTGAATCACGGGATTTGGATAAGGCGTTGTTTTGCTCCGCGACGTTGCTGGTCAAGAGGTTGTAGCGGTTTCCTGGGAAGTAAGTCCTAGACCATCTGGAGGTCCCAAAGTCTTCAAGGTATTTTGCACAGGCAGCATTAGCTTGCCTTATTTTACCAAAGTTGTCATCAAAGTCTCTACGTTTGTAGGAGAACGCAGCAGCACACACCATTTTCGCCAGCCCTTTACTCTTGAACCGGGAGACAACATTGCGCATTATATGCACGATACATGCGCCATGGTTAGCCTTGGGGAAGATAATTTTTATGGCTTTAACAATAGAGGCTGCGCGGTCAGAAATAATGGAGAGGGTATTGGAGTCCGCAATAATCCTCTCAACCTTAGCCAGAAACCAAAGCCATGCGTTGTTGGTCTCCCCGTCTACAACTGCAAAAGCAAGAGGAAAGACTTGGAAGTTACCGTCTTGCCCGCTGGCGGTTAGAAGTACCCCTTTGTACTTTCCAGAAAGATGTGTGCCATCAATAATAAGGACAGGACGCACACGCCGGAAACCCTGTATTGAAGCACCAAAAGAAAGAAAGGCGTAGAGAAAACGAGATCACCAAAATCATCTAATTCAGTCTCTATGGCAGTTTGTGTACCGGGGTTTGTGGCTTTGAGCCTCTCAAAGTAATAGGCTAGGCTGAGGTATGAGTCCTCTGGTTTGCCAACGGTGAGGTCAAGGGCTTGAGATTTGGCCCTGTGGCATTTCATGTAAGAAGCGCAGACGCGCAGATCCTCAAGTACAAGCTGCTGCAGCTGAGCTGCTTTAGGACTCTGATTCGGATCCCCATACCGAGAACGATAGGCATGGGCGATTACTTTTGATGTCGCCCTTTTTTTGTAGTCATTGCGCGACTCAAATGGGCAGGTGTGTGTTAGTTGTGCCTTCCTGATGGTGTAGTACCCACAACTGGTCAGTTCTTTTGCTAGGATGCGCCAATCACAACGGGTGTCATGGCAACTAAGAACAAAAGAATGCCTTGTCGTCCTCGTTTGTCTGAAGTGGAAGCGTTCCTTGATAGCATATATAGCTAAGCTGATTTGGCAGTCCTGTTTGTTGGTGTATAGCTTCCCAACCACAGGTTCAATTTCTGATTCCTCCCAATTGAGGTCTGGAACAACTTCAGCTTGGTATGCGGTATCGTCAAACAGAGGCGGCAAGTCGAATTCCTCGTCGCTTATCTCAGAAAGTGGCCTTGTCTCGCGCGCTGGTGGGGGTGGTGTAGGTGGAGGTTGCTGAGTGTCGCTCGTGTACGCTGATCCATGTGTACAGGTGGATGAGTCGCGACTGTGTGTACGCGTGGATACTTACGGGTCGTGTACACGAGAAGCAGGCCGTTGGTGTACACCGAGATATTCCAGGTCTTTCTTCCACTCAGTTGAATCCTCACCAGACGTCCGGACTGTGTGATCGAAAGCATCACCGGTGGTGCAGTGGACGACGTGAGGGGCAGTTTTAGGTACATGAACACCAGCCATGATATCAGCTGCATCGGACCCGCCAAGTGTGTCGTCAAGGAGAGGCCCCCAAAAATCTTTGTCGTATCCACGAAGAGGAACATATTTAATGTCTGCAGGTTGGGAACTTTCGGAAACCAGCTCGTCCTCATCATCGATTATCCAGTCGTCTGGGATGGTGTCGGGGTCTTCGTTGAACATTTGTTCTAGCATTTCATCTCCACAGAAAAGAGTTTCTTCATTTATGGAAACACGTTGTACCTTTGAAGGAACAGAAGCAGGTGTACTCGTCCCAGCAGAGTGTATGGGGGTTGTGGTCGACTTTGGCGGGTTTGTGGGAAGTTCTTTACGCAGCTCATCTTCATCAAACAGAGAAAAGGAGGGGATCTTAGATGAGGCTGTCGAAGAGGGGCGAAAATGATTGAGGTTGTGCTTCATAGTTTGGTTTGGTGTTGTGAATGGTAAAGGATTCTCTTCGACTTGACTCGTTTGCTGTCTGTCTCCTATCGTCTCGAAGGTGACGAATAAATTCATGGATCGGTGGGCTGCAAAATGTTGAAAAAAGAATGAGACAGCTCCATCGTTTGAGAGAATCACCGGGGGTGTTGTGAGACCAGTGGCGAGTTCTTTCGTATTAGGTGGCCAATAGCTCAAAACTGCAGGTGGTGGTGGGTCAGTGAAGGTGAAGAACTCCTTGACGACATTGTTTTGTAAGTCAAGCAACGACATTTCCATGTGGACAGGAACAATCCTAGACATTCTCTTCTGATCTATAGCAAACTTCCACAGAGAATCACTGGAGTTCCATTCGCCCAGAATGACCATACAATGATCTTCCATGGCTGAGCTCGTGGAACAAAAATGCAGACGTTAGGTTCGTTGTAAACAAAAATGAAACATAAAAATTAGCTGAAATGTAGACTTGAGATGGGACTAACCTGGATTTAGGGTCGGATGATGAATGTATCGTTGATCTCATGAGATTAGTAAGATTATTAGGTTCAAAGTTAATCTCTTCTTTTTTGTCTCTGTCAAAGTGAAAAACAGAGAAGATGAAGATTAGTTTTGTTTCATGATAATCTGGACCGTCCAGAAAAAAAAGAAGGAAGATCCAACGGTGTGGAAGGGTGGCAGATATTAGTCTTGTCATAGTGTACTGGTTTATTCTGGGCCATCGATGAAAGGAAGAGATGTGTGGCTGGGAATTGTTCCCGCTAATAAGGTGATTTCTCTGCCTTTTCTTAATCAACGAAATAGTTGGACTATAACTAAACTTTCCTAAACTAATTGGGAACAAAAAACTGCAGTTAGAAATAAGTGTTGTAGTAGTGTGAAGTGTCCCATTCTGATAATAATAACTTGAAAACTGCCCCTAGGTGTAATATTTTCTTAACATTATCAATAACATAAGACTTCTTAAGAAAATGTTTAAAAAAGTATATAACCCTAAGTATGTCTCTAAGAACTATAATAATCATTTAACACCAATTGTTCCAGGTATACAACGTATTCAATGTACATTTTGCCCTACAATTATAATTCTTTGACCGCAAGTACCGTTCGTTCATCCGTTGAAAATGTAACGGAGACGTAGCTTTTGCTTTACGTTCCATTTTTTCTAACACACTGAAACTCTTACTCCTATGCTCACTGTTTTATTTGCTTATTTACAGGCACTAGAGCCATACTTCAATGAGCAGTCAAATTCAAAGCGTTACGTCCATCAACCAACCAACCAACCAACCAACTGCAAAGCTTGAATTTGATTTTGAGAGAAGAATTTAAAAAACCATGCTGCCAGAGAATCAGTTTGTTTCTTCTACACGTTTTAGTTTTCTCAAGTTCCCTTTTATCTGATCTTCCTTGATTTAGCAATCACTTATCTATGGGAAAAAAAAAAAAAAAATATATATATATATATATATATATATATATATCTATATATATTGGAATACCAGCCTCAGATGTTGGAGGAATATAGTGGTGGTCAGCTTAGCTTCATGTACCTATGTTAGATACTTAACAGCTTAGGAACTATTAACAAAACAGAAGTTATGTAATCAGTCCTCTTATGTTGTTTACAGTGGGGTTGGTAGATTGAAGAGATACTATGTTCATCTTGAAGAATATCAAGGTAACCAAGGGAGCACATACAGCCGTTTTGCTTCTCAGTAATTTTGTGTTTCAGAGGAGAGAATTTATTTTCCGAAAGGTGAAAGTTCAGAAGAAAGCAAAAGAGCAGCAGCGGATGTGGCTCCAACCTTGGAATCTAAGGAAGCAGACAAGGCATGAGCTACAGTGCTCATAATCTCAGGAAGAGCACGAGCATGGACGGTTCTAAAGGCATCAATGTAAAATCTAAAACTGGAAAATATGTTAGTTAATTAGTAAAGATAAAGATAAAAATAACGGATCTCGAAAAGAACATTTAGATGTAGCGTACTTGTTGTTCTTCTGTACTCTATATATGTTTTCAAGACTTAGACACCATCTGAGCAGAAGAAAACTAAAAAAAATTACATATAGTTTATTGATAAGAGTTTATGAGCTTCTCAGTCTCGGTACTTAATTAAAAGGTTAACATTTTCACACAAGCAATGACCAAAGCACACAATGAATTAACAAAACCAGAAATCAATTCTACGGTGATAAGACGACAGAGATCATGCGGGTGCATAGATCCAAACCAGAAATCATTTTTCGGTAAAGAAGAAGACAGAGATGACAGGTGAAGCGATGGTGTTTCTCCTCGTGAAGTTTTTGGACAGCAGAGATAACAACGCCATAGAAGAGCCTCCAATTCGGAGTGTAGAGGTAAAATTCTTCTGCTCTGGTTTTTAGCTCCTAAAAGTTGGAATTTTCCATTTGAATCCTTCCATACCCATGCATAACCAATGAAGAATGCGTCATGTCATGAGTCCATGATTCATCAATCATTCATTTCCCTGAGTCATCCAAAAATTCTTGACACATATAAAAGTGGATAAATGGATAATCTAGGAAAAATATATAAAAGTGGATGACACTAACAAACATCTACACAAATATGGAATATCACTAATAAATGGACGAGGAATGAAAAAGGAAAAAGAGATTGTAGATGACCAAACATACAAATTAAATATCGACAAACGTAAACACCCAAAATATATAATAGAAAAATATAGATTTCATGATGAAAAACGATTAAATTTTGGACTAGTGGTTAATGGTCTAAAGACTTTTACATCCAAGTCAGGGGTTCGAACTCCAGACTATACAATTTCTAAATTTCAATTTTTGGAGAAGATGAATTATGCAAAAAATTAGAGAAAATGATTACAAGAGATCTTCAGTATAGCGCAAGGAATACCGTCAAGATTGGATCTCATAAGACGGGTTAGAGTGACGCAACCAAATATGAATCCGCATAAGACATGTAAAATTGTCGGCTGTAATATCGTCTATGTAATGTTTTTCATAATTTGTAATAGTATAATTAACAAGACAAAGAAAAAAGGTTTTATTGTAAATCATTAATTAATATTAATAAAACACACAAAATTATCAAGTGAACCCGCATTTGCCGGGGTGATAATCCTTAGTAAAAGAATACAAATATTTGTTTGTACTTATATAAAATGTATATACATATAAATTATTAATTTATTATTTAATGCAATCCTTTTATTTACATAGAAAATTTCAAAAACAAATATTTCTTATAGCATCGAAAGTCATATTTTGAATTGATCAATTTAGACCGAGATAAATTTATTAGTTTGTGGGAACCGAAATTTGTCTACTATCAAGATCACGTAAATAAGGGAATTTAGAGTAAACCCTTATTTCTGAGAGGACCCGGCTATCTGCGGAACCGCACAAGAACAATCAAGAACACGACAAGTATGAAGAAGATGTAAAAGGAAAAACGAGATTGAGAGCAAGAAGGGTCTTATTCCGAATTTGCGTAAGAATACTACAACAAGAGTAGCCATAGCTGCGTGAGCCGTCGGCGAGATTCTTAACCCTAGCAATCTAAGACTAAAACCCTAGTTGAGACGCAGCTCGATAACAAAAACGGAAATATTCCTAAATGCTAAGTTTGGTGGTGAAAGCTCTAAAAACTCATCCTTTGCTTCTGTCCTCTGCCTCTTGCTTATATACTCCCTTCCTAGGCGGTTTAGTCCTTCCATCTCGCCCAGATTTGAGTTTATCGAGAATCTTCCATTTATCTTTATCTTTCCTTTTTTCCCGCGGATATCTTCTATTTATCCTCAAAATTGACATTTATCTTCAAATTTGACATTTATCTTCTTTCTACGAGTAAATCGTTAAAACGTCGTCGTATCTTTTGGCTAAACTTCGTTAAAGTCGCGAGATAAGCTTTTATCGCAATTTAGGACTTCTCGAGCCGTTTTGCGATAAAACCGTTTTTTACGACTTTATACGAGATCGTTTCCTGATACGATGCCGTTTTTAAATAAGTTTCTCGAGTTAATCGCAAAGTTTGGCAATGTTCGATGTTTCGGTTAATCGTTGCCGTTTTCTACGATTTGCTCAAGGTTTTATTAAAAGCGCGCTTTTTACGATTTTTCACAAAAAATCTCCAGTAAATCGTATAGTTAGGCAATGTTCGGTGTTTCGTTTAACCGTTGCCGTCTTATACGATTTCCTTGAGTTCTTTCGAGAAAACAAGACTTTAAGGTTTTTATCGTAAAACTTAAACGATAGGACAGATCGAGACGAAACGAGAGACGTTTCAACCGTGGTTCAGAAAAAGATCGATTCGAAGGACGTATGCGTTGAGTCGAGGACGTGGGAGTTCGAGGTTCGGGACAGTCAGCTCGACGTACGGCGAGCCGAACCGGGTTGGTTCAGCTCGCCGTATGGCGAGCTGGTCCGGGACCGACCACTTCGGCGTACGGCGAGTTGAACCGGTTGGTTCGTCTTGTCGTACGTTGAACTTGGTTCGGTCGAACCTGCTCGCGGTTTACGACGGATGCGGTTTTTCGCGGTTTTGTGCTTAACTCGGACAATCGTGTAATCGGCGTTTGTTTCGTTCGTTCTTCCGAGATGACGATTTCAAAGTTTTCCGCGAATTTTTTTTGTTCGGAAATTTCTTAGAATTTCATAAAACGGCTTCTCGAGTTTTATAAAATATATTTTTTATTTTTGCGAAAAGTTTTGGTCATTGATTCCGTCGTACCGATTTTGACCCCAACATAGTTTGCCTTGTTTTTTTTTTACATCAATAGACTGATCTATTACTCAAGCTTGAGTTGGTCTGGGTAGTCAGACAGGAATAGAACAACCAACATACAAAAGTTCTTGATAGAAGGATCTAGCAGCCTTAGCTAAAGAATCGGCAACCTCGTTCTCTGACCTAGGAATATAAAAGATCTTGAAGTCTAGGAAGTAGATCCGCAGCGTCATGAGCTTTTCCAATTCTGTTGAGAAGCTTGGCCAATCATGGGGGTTTCTGAGCATTGCAATCATCTCCTTGCAGTCAGTCCCAAAGCTCTGACATGACGAATGTTGAAGCATATTCTCCATTGCCCACCGTAGTGCTTCCAACTCTGAGTGCAAAGCAGATTCCACTCTATTAAAATTTCGCAAACCCATTAACTGGCTATTTCCAAGACTGTCATTCCAAACCAAACCACATCCATTGAACTGAACTGTAGAGGTCCAAGAACCATCCACCATACACATATTTCCCAGACTTATGGTCTAGCTTTCAACTTCTATGTTTTCTTGAGGTGGCATTATAAACTGTTCATTTGCTTGAAACCAGACTTGACACTCGTTCTCTGCATACTCCAAAGGATCTCTATCAATTCCTTTAAATAATTTATCATTCTGAGCCTTCTAAATGTACCAAATTAGTCAGGGATAGGGTCCCTGTCAAATTCTGGTTCCATTATGTTATTTTTCCTCTAGAAGAGGTAATCCATATTCGCACAAGTTCTCTATAGTGGGAACAATATAGGACTGGTAGGCGTAGATGATAAGGCCCAAACTTGTAATGCAGGTGGGCACTGAAAGATAGCATGTGTAATTTATTTTTCTAGTTCACCGCATCGTTGGCAGTGATTATCACATCTGATATGTCTATAGTTTAATGTGTTTGTAACAGTCACATGACATGTTATTAATTACCACATAAGATGGCATATTTTCTGGGGTGCTTTGACCTTCCAAGCATAAGCTTGGAGTTTTGTGATACTAGGTTCACAAACTTCCGTCTACTCCTCCTTCATCAATATATTTCGTGCAACCCAGTATCCAGATTTGACTATGTATTGTTCATTTCTTGTATAACTCCAGCAATACATGTCCTGACGATGTGTTGAGCTAATGGCCATACTTCTTATGAGTGGTATATCCACAGCAGCTACATAGTTCTCCAGCCGGTCCACATCCCAAATCTTTGTTTCTTGATTAATTAGGTTGCTCACTCTCATGTTCGGATGCAAAACCGGTGCTGTTAGGGACGCTGATCTCGCTGGTATAATAGGAATCCAAGGGTCTTCTCATACTTTCAGCTCATAGCCCGAATGTATCTTCTGCCTAACTCCCAGTAATAAAGTATATTATTAGTTTATAGAGTTTATACTGTATATTTTAATCACATTTAATTATTCAAGAGATTATTATATAACTGGAAATTTATTGCACTACAAGAAAAAAGACGTATTCCGACGGCCGTTTTTGTCGGAATGTCGTCAGAATATCGAAAAAAAACTTCGTCGGAAATTCGTCAAAACATTCCGACGATTTTCTGAGGCTTTCTGATGGAGGTATTTTTCGACGGATAAGCGACGATGAGTTTGGTCGGAAAAATCGTCGGTAAGTCGTATGAAAATATTCCGACGAACAACGATGATCGTCAGAAATTTCCGATGGCATACGTGCGTCGGAAATTTCTGACGGCATACGTGCGTTGGAAATTTCTGACGGCTATTGTTCGTCAGAAATTTCTGACCACAGTGTTCCGTCAGAAATTTCTGACGGGCTTAGGCCGTCGGTTATTTCAATTTTTGTTTATAAATATTTTAATATATATATATATATTGTAATAAATTTATATTTTATAAATTATTTTTTATAAATTCATAAATATTGAAATTAAAAACACATATTATAAATAATTTTTTACATAAACTAAAAACAACATTTTAAAGTTTTTAAACAAAAAAAAAAACTAAAACTCATGAGGGAAACAACGCTTCATCTTGTCCATTATAACTTCATTGTGCTTTTTCTGTTCTGTAAATTCAGCAAGTATTGTAGCGTTCTGCTCCTCCAACGCTACAGTACGCTCACCCTTGTTTTGCAGCTCCTCCATAATTGACGGGTCAACACTTGGAGCTTGTGAAGATGAAGCAGCAGGACACGAACCGGCACGGCGAGCCAAACCGACCAGACATCCTTTCTTCCTAGGGACCGCCTATTAAAAAGATATAAAATTAGTTAAATATTATTAATTGAATTATAATAATAATGAAATTAAAAAGTTTTAAAAATACCTGTTCCAACATTTCGTTAATTCGGCATCGGGAAAAATTGGTGGAAACAGCTGCATCGAAATCGTCATCACGGATAGGCTGAGAAGCTAGAAATGCTTCTTTTGTGTTTGCACCATCTCCACTACCTCTCTGATTACGGGATCCTGAATTTCACCCTTCTTCTTGTTCGTGTATGCCACCTTACGACATCGAGAATATCGATGGGATTACCTCCATTTGCTCCGACCTACAAAATATATATAAAAAAAAAAATTTAAAAAAATTAATCAATAAATATATTAAAAAGTAATTCTTAAAAATATGTAAACTTACAAGCTGATATTATTTAGTCGACATGCTGCAAGCCCCGAGGTTGTGCACATAACGACCTTTCCCGTCACGGTCGCTGTTGCGGTTGCGTGAGTTTCTGCTTAATTTCCTTTGGTCGCATCCTTCTCCCAATGCACCTGAAAGTCTTGCCAAACGGTATCGTTGATGAACTTTGGTTTCTTGCCCTTGCGCCATAGTACCTTCCATTCATAGACCGTGTTTGTGTAAGACTCCATGACCTTCTCTTTGAAGGTCTGTCGGACCCTTTCGGTATGTCCCGACTCCCAATTGAATTGTTGCTGGAAAAAAGATAAATTAGTAAATTTTTAATAAAAATAAATAAAAAAATAAAAAAATATTAAAAATTACCGCAAAATTACGGAACCATATCTCTTGTTCATCTCTCGGCATCACATTGTAGGTCTCATATCCTCTACGAAGAATATAATACATCATTTGGTTAATGCATCTGCTAATGCCGTTGTTCGACTTGTTAAAACCTTTTAAAAAAACCAATATAAAGTTAAAATTTTGAAATAAACAAAAAAATTAAATATATTAATTACAAATGGTGAAACGTATATACCACATACTGTATCCTCGTGGTTCAGGATGGAGAACCCGGAGGTTCTCTCGGCCTGGTTATTGAACCAAAAGCTCAACTGGCATGGTGGCCGGCTCATAGTGAGCGTTTGGATCAAACACCACTGCAGGAGATGCTGGAGGAGGAACAAAATTTTGCTCCTGCGAAGATTCCGATACACGGGAAGTACTCCCTGAACGAACTGCATGAGGTAGGCCGCGGCGAAGTGATGATGGTCTAGGGTCAGACCTGCAAAACAAAACAAAAAATTAAACATTACTCGATATATATAAATATAAATAACTTATAATTAAATAAAAAATCATACAATTAAATACATTTTTAGTTAACAAAAAAATTAAGATTATATTAAAATCAATATATATATATATATATATATGTTTACTATAACATATATAACTTTATTTAGCTTTTTAAAAAGTTTTACAATTCTTAAAAAAGTTTACAATTCTTAAAAACGTTTTTATATAATAGAAATTGAATAAAATGTTTGTAAATATATTTTAAAACCTATCTAAATGTTTTATAAAATATTATTAACATATAAAATTCAGAAAAAAACAAATGATCATCTAAAACCTAAATTATCCATCAATCTACAACCTAAAACCAAAATTCTACTCAATTTAATCCTAAAACTATGAGTTCAATCCGAAAATCTATTCAATTCAATCCTAAAACTACCAAATTATCATCCACAAATCTATTCAATCTGAATATCTATTCAAGAGAGAGGATTTAGGATCTCTTACATGGTTTCAAGCGAGAGAGGAGGCAAGGACAGCGGATTCGTCGGAGGGAGAGGAGGCGCGGACGTCGGAGATCGGCGGGAGAGGAGGCGCGGACGTCGGAGATCGGCGGGAGAGGAGGCGCGGACGTCAGAGATCGGCGGGAGAGGAGGCGAGGCTCGGTTTCGTCGGAGTTAACAAGGAGAATCGAGAGAGAAATGAAGAAGAAGAAGAGACTCTGGGCTTTGGAATTAAAACAATCCGACAAACCGGTTCCGTCGGAATTCCATCGGAAAGCTCATTACGCGGTTAACCCAAAAAATTCGCAAAACTTCTACCCGCGTAAATGAGAAATTCCGACGACATTCCGATAAAACCGGTCCCGTTGGAATTCCCTCGGATACTGTTGAAAATGACAACCCGGCGACACGGGGAATGGAGAGGCTGTGTCTGCATTAGAAAATATTCCGTCGGAATTTCGTCAAAAATTTCTGACGGACATGAAAATGTGGTCGGAATTCCGTCAGAAATTTCCGACGGAATTACATAATATTGAGTAATTCGATATAATACAAAATTTATCATAATCTAAGATTGTTGGAGTATGTTTGTAGAATTTAGTATAAATGTTGATGAAATATGTTAAGATTTTTTAAAAGTAACGACTACGTTAAAATGAAATACATAAAGATTTTAAAAACTCCAATAACTTATACTAAATACTTCAAACACTTGTCAAACTCCAATAACTTATACTAAATACTACAAATACTTGTAAAACTCCAATAACATATAGAATAAGGAGATCTATTCAGAATCTTCGTCGAACTCTCCAACTTGAGCTTCGTCCTCCGAATGCACAACAGCATCAATCGCGGAAGAAAGCGCTTATCCATGCATACATATAAAGAATAAAAACTATAAGTACATGTAAAACTTAATAATTTAATAGGACAAATCTTCAAAATATCACCTTTCTAAGTTTATGTCACAAAATAGCGCTCAAAAACTAAAATGACCAAAATAGCATTTTATCCTTTGAAAATTTTAATTTTTTTTTTTTTCAAAAATTAAAATCTTATCCCCAAAACCCCACTTTCCAACTCTAAACCCTAAAACCTAAATTCTAAACCCTAAACCCTAAACTCTAAACCCTAAATCCACCCCTTAACTCTAAACCCTAATGTCAGATTCAATTTATCATTGGGATTAGGTGTATCTTTATCTTTTTATAACACATTAAGTGCTGTTTTAGGCATTTTTATTCTTAAGTGCTATATTTGTGACAAAAACTTTTTTTAGTGCTATTTTAGTCATTTTCTCAAATTAATATGACCCTCAATTTAAAAAGATAAAATAAAATTACCTACAATTGCTTCATGAACATTTTTTTGCAGTAATCCAGAAAAAGAAAACGGAAGGAGGCACTGCATGATTACATGATAATCATGACTCTTCAAGCTAGTAAATTTTCCTTCAGATTTGTCGACGTTGTTACGCAAAATTGACGAATAACCATCTGGAAACGTCACTTCATCGGTGATCCAATCAAAGAACACCTCATTCGCAGCTGCACCAAGCCGATATATTGGAAAAGAAGTCACACCGTTCTCATCAACGTGAAGTTCAGAACGATCACAAATGTCGACTAAATACAATCTTGACTTCAAATTATCCTTCGTTGTACCTTGGACGTTAAGGATTGTGTTCATCAGATTATCGAAAAAGTTCTTCTCAATATGCATGACATCTAAATTATGCCGCAACAGATGATCTTTCCAGTATGGCATATCCCAGAAGATACTCTTTTTGTGCCAATTGTGTAGTTGTCCAACAGCATCGGGTCAAATATTTTCATGTCCACCAACGTCTGGCGTCCTTTATGCACCAAAATCCCTTAACTGTGTCAACAAACCTCCCCCACAATTTTTTCTGGTGGACTGTCAAACACCTGTTTGTTCTTCGTAAACAAAGTTCTGCTCCTACGGGACGGATGATCGGGTGGTAAAAATCTTCTGTGACAGTCAAACCAACACGTTTTTCTTCCGTGTTTTAGTTGGAAAACATCTGTGTCATCTTGACAATGTGGACATAGTCTCCCATGTGTTGTCCATCCCGATAACATCCCCTATGCTGGAAAATCACTTATTGTCCACATAAGTACTGCTCGCATCTGAAAGTTTTCTCTGCACGAAACATCGTATGTCTCAGCACCATGCGCCCATAGATGTTGCAACTCATATATTAGTGGCTGAAGAAACACATAAAGTGATCTCTTAGGATGGGCTGGCCCGGGAACAAGAATGGAAAGAAACAAAAACTTTCTTCGCATGCACAAATTGGGCGGCAAGTTATAGGGGGTCAGAATTACTGGCCATACTGAATATTGTCTTCCATGCTTTTAAAATGGGCCGAAACCATCAGTACATAATCCAAGATAGACATTTCTTCTCTCATGGGCTAATTCTGGATATTTTGTTTGGAAATGTTTCCATGCTTTTTCATCTGAAGGATGTCTAATCTGACCATTTTGTGGAGTGCTCTGCATGTCATCTCATTGGTTGGACTGTGCGTTCAGACTGATATAACCTCTTCAGTCTTTCAGTCAAAGGAAAATACCACATCCTTTTGAATGGCACCGGTACTCTTCCCCTTGTATCTTGATGACGAGGTTTCCCACAAAATTTGCATCTATCCCGATTCTCATCTGCTCTCCAATAGATCATGCAGTTGTCGATGCATACATTTATCACCTCATACGGTAAACCAAGACCCGCTACCAATTTAACCTCGTAGTATGAATCCGGTGCAAGATTATATATCCTCCGGTAGAACATCTTTAACAAAATCAGCAATCGCATCAACGCATTCTTCTGCAAAATTATAATCTATCTTGATACCCATCAATATAGTTGCAGATGATAAGGGAGAATGACCATCTCTACAACCTTTTTACAAAGGTTGTTTTCCTGCATCTAACATGTAAAAAAAAACTCCTAGATTCTGCATTCGGTTCCTCCCCCCCCCCTATAATGATCATTTACCATCTGCTCAATACATACACCATAATCTATATCCGTTGTACGTTCTTCTACCCTATCCACATGCTGAGGTTCGCTTGTACTAGCAATTTCATAACCAGTTTTCCCATGAAGATACCAAATTTTATAACTCTGTGTAAACCCACTTATATATAAATGAGTCCAAACATCTCATTCCTTAGTAACCTTACTATTATTGCATGAAGAGTAGGGACATCTTAACATACCGGTTTTTGCTTCCCGTGATTGTTGTACAAGCCTCATGAATTCACGAATACCTTTCATGTATTCATCCGTAAGCAAATTGGTTTTTGGATTCAAATGTGGTTTATCCATCCACGATCGATAATGATTTGTATAAGACATGATTGTTATTTTCGGATTTGTAGAGTGTGAAGAGAGAATGAAGAGTGGATGAGGAAAAAGTGGTGAGGAGAGCTTGTATTTGTATAGATGATAGTTGCTGGGGACAACCAACGAAATTTCGACCGTCCAATGTTCGTTGGAATTCCGTCGGAATAATAAACGGTCAAAAATCCCGTTGGAATTCCGTCGAAATGTTGAACGATCGAAAAGGATCGTCGGAAAGTTGTCGGAATTGTCGTCAATATTTCGTCGAAATTCCGAACGGTCAAAATTTCCGTCGGAAATGCGTCGGAAAGCTGAACACAAAATCTGCGGTCGAAAATATTCCGTCAGAACCTCATCGAAATTCGCAACGTTCAAATTTTCCGTCGAAATTTCGTCAGAAATTTCCGACCGACAATAGTTTTCGAACTGTTGTCGGAATTTCCAACGAAATTTCAACGACTAATAAAATTTATATTTTCTCGGATTTTTGTCGGAAATCTATCGGAAAATTCTGATGGCGTACGTGTCTGTCGAAACATCCGTCGGGATGTTCCGTGTTTTCTCGTAGCGATGAATAATTATGATACATGAATAATTATTCAAGAAATTATTATATAACTGTTAATTTAATGCAACGTCATGATAAATAAAACGCTGCGTTCTTTTCACTCTCGAAATACCTCGTCAAAATCTTCTTAACAAAATCAAGCCGCTTCTTCTTCTTGTATCTTTCCTGTTAAGACAAAAACGCTAATATATGTTTTCTCAAAACAACTCCATGTGTTCTAGAGATTTAATCAGCAGTTTGCCAGATGAGGTTCTCGGCAAAATCCTATCGTTGCTTCCGACAAGACTCGCTGCTTCCACAACGGTTCTGTCCAAGAGGTGGAGGAACCTGCTTGCTCTTGTAGACACCCTTGACTTCAGTGACGAAATTGGTAACCCTCGTGGCTTCTCTGATTTCGTGGACACAACACTTGCTCTCCTAACCAACTCTGATTCAATCGTAAAATCATTTTCTCTGAGAAGTAAACATGAGAGTTCTCGAATGGACACTTGGATTCGCACTGTCCTTGAGCGCGACTTCTTGGAACTTCACTTGAAAAGCGTGTCGATGCATTGTATAAAATCTCAGTTCTTCACGAGTAACACACTCGTCGAGCTTACTTTATATGGAGGGTTTTGTTTTGATGGCGTTCCTATTCCTCCAGGTGGCGTCTTCTTCCCGAAGCTCAAAACACTTAATCTTGTTTCCGTTTGGTTTTGGGATAATAATGTGTTTGAGTGTCTCATCTCTGGCTGCCCTGTGCTTGATGAACTGTTACTACATTATGATGATCCATCTGCTTCTAATGGGTTGGGCTTGAGTTCTTCCATTGGTGTCTCAAATCCTTCCCTTAAGAGGCTAAAGATCTCTTGTGGTTACCTCGAAGCTCCTGATGTTGAGTTGTTTCAGACACCGAGTCTTGTCTGCTTTCACTATTCTAGTTATGTCACGAGACAGTATGATGTTGACTTTAGCTCGCTTGTTGAAGCTAGACTGGATCTTAGATCATGCGAAGAGGAGCGAGTTATGGTTCTGAAGGAGGGTGGTTCTGATGATGATAGTTATTATGGTGAGGTTGATGTTATTAATTATGATAATGATAATGATCATGATGGTGGTAGTGCTTTCGGTGAATATGATGATGATGATATAGAGGATGAAGATGATAGTGAAGCTATACTTGATGTTGGATCACCGGAGAAAGTTTTAGATGAGGATGACAATGATAGTGGTAGTGGTGAGGATGATGATACAGAGGCTGTTGATGATGCTGATGATGATGGCAGTGGGGATGGTGAGGATATTCCTGATGTTACGGATCTGGTTGCAGGGATAAGCAATATTAAAACCCTGCACCTATCTTCGTATTCTCTTGAGGTCAGTTTTGCTACTTCTTCAGTTGACTGTTTCAGTTTGAAGTGCAAAGTTTCTTTCTTATATATGTTTTGATAATAAATAAATCTGTAGGTGTTTCACTTATACTGCAAATCAGTGCCGGTTTTTCAGAACCTCCTTACCTTATCCTTTGAGAGTGACAAAGAAAGAGGCTGGCAAGTGTTGCCACTTCTCCTCAACAACTCTCCAAACTTACAGACCTTAGTCATCAAGGTAAATAGATATCAACTTCGTTTAATACACACACCCCATTTGCTAAATTATTGTGCATGAATTTTGCTTGTGTCAATGCTTTCAGGGGCTTTTGCACAAAGTTACAGATAAATGTGGGGACGCTTGTGTTTGCATTGCTAAGAAAAATAAGAAGAAGAAGAAGATGGGGGACGAAGTATGCTGTTTATCAACATGTCAAGTGAAGGTTCTAAACATTTCAGAGTATGGAGGAACTCGTAGAGAGCGGAGACTGATGACACATTTCTTGGGAAATTTGGAATGTCGTGAAACTGTCAAGGTTGGTGTGAAAGCTAAGAATCAAGGAGAAGACAACAATAACTGCCAGAGAATCACCAATGCTCTTATTAAGCTTCCCAAAGCTTCATCAAACTGTCAAATTCATTGCCTTTGATTTCTTTCTTGCAATGTAAATCATTATGATCTTAATGATCTTTTAGATGTCAAACTTTTACTCTTCTAGTAGACCTTTTCTTTTTTATCAAAACTTTCTAGTAGACTTATTTGTGATCTTTAGAACTAAGTTACCACTCTTTTTAGGTTTATTTTCAGTTTCTAGTTTTTAAGTTTAAAGAAACATCAAAGTAATCGTTTGGTATCTTTCAAGAAAAGAGTCTCACAATGCCTAACTCAATAATTCACTTAACCAACTTGATGATGTAAGCATCAAAACAGTCAAACGTTGTAATTGGAGGCAAAGAAGATTCACGCATGAGACACCAAAGAAATGTTTAAACATCAAAGAAAAGAGGAAGGTAGGTTCAGAGGCAAGCAAATGAAAAGGACTTGCATAACCAAAGGTTATGGACAAAGAAAAGGCTAAGGCTTGATTCCTGTTACGTCCTGTATAAATTTGGCAGTAGCCGTATACGAAGATCCACCATTCAAGGTAGCTTTCCGCACCATCTGAGAGACATCTATCACTCTTTTCCTCACCAAATTATCATCCTTATTCATCACACAGCGAATCGCTCTCTCTATCTCGTTTGCACTTACAATCTCATCAACAAGTACCCTGTAATCAAGCTTCATCTCCCCTGCGAGTTTCAGCTCCTTCACCATCATAAACGCATTGAGTTGTTGCTCTGCGTACATGGGCCATGTCACAATTGGCACACCAAACCATAAACTCTCTACTATTGAGTTCCATCCGCTGTGAGAAACATAGCTTCCCACTGCCTTATGGGCTAGTATTTCCACCTGAGGAGACCAACCACATATCATTCCTCGTCCCCTGACACGGTGAAGGAACCCCTCTGGCAAAGGATCTTCATTTGACACCTCTGTAGTGCGGAGTGACCAGAGGAACCTGTACTGACAAAGCTCAAGTCCATGTGCTATCTCCTTCACTTGATCACCTCTTAACCTGCCCATACTCCCAAAACAAAGAAACACAACTGATGCCTCGGGCAGATCATCAAGCCATTTCATCAACTCATCACAACGGGCCATGTCCTGATCTGGATGAGGCTGGGCCTTGGGGTCAAATACGGGGCCTACAGCATAAACAGAAGGGTAATTCTGATCACTAAGAAAATGGTTCACAGAGTTAGGCTCAAGATCAAAGCAGCTATTCACTAGGATTCCCTTGGCCTCGGTAAACAAGATTGCCAGTTTGAGATAAGCATCATAACCATCTTCAACAAACAGAGCTGACGGTAGAACATTGGCTGGAACAGGGTTTACGAACCCAGGAACTGACAACATTTCTCCTGAATCTCTTATGAAAACCGATGTATCTTTACTATGACGGTATGCTAGATACCGCAACATAGCTAGGAAACCGGAGTTTGTAGTCAAGAACACATAAAAAGGAAGAGTTACATCTTTTGTAACGTCAATCATGGGGAGACAGAAGAAATCAGCAACTATTCCTTTCACCGTGACTCCAGGAGAAGATAAGATACCCATGATTATATCTCTTAGAAGAGGGATGTTTCTCTCAATAAAATTTTATACAAAGGCTTCCACAGACTGAGTACTACCAAGTGCTGGTTTCTCTACGAGTTCAGGGACATCAATGAATCTAACAAAGGGCTGAGACGAGGCGATTGAATTAACATAGGTATCCAGATGAGACTGACCTTGTAGCTTCATCAAGATGATGGTGACACGGATCCTATCATCCTGGTCAATGAGACGCGTAGCGAACTCAAGAAACGAAACAAGATGACCAACAGTTGGTGTTGGGATGAAGATGAGCTCTGTATTTTCCATCTCTAACAAGAGGTAGCTTGTGTTCTTGTGTTGACAAGAGCATCATCAATCTACATATCATAGAAGAGAATTAGTTACCTTGACTTTGTCACACATGATGATTACTGCTCTACCTAATGTTTGCGCTGGCCCTTGGCTGTTTCAAGAGAGAAGATAACTTAGATAGTTATAATAATGGCCGACGACATCAAGTGAGTGGGATCCACTACCAAAAGAAAGCTACTTTCTTGCATCTGTCCTTTTCTTCATTCTGATAAACTAATCAATCACAGTTGGGAGAATGAATGAGAATCTTGGAGGTTTGTTCTTGTTCTAGGAACCCTTATCTTACTCTTTGCATGAGCTTCAGGAAAACCATCGCAGCGACCACCAAATCCATCTTCAGAAACTCTACACAGCCTTATAACTTTTTAAGTCAGTCAACAAAACCAGAGTACGGCAATCACATAGTTCAACAACACATTGAATCGAACAAAGTAAAGCAAAAATAGAAGCTGAAAAGACGAATCTTGTTCACTGAATCAGATAGAACAAAGCTAGTTTTTTTGCATGCATCACTCTCTTTATTCGTTCTGATAAACTAATCATCAAATCATCGCAGAGACCAAAAGAATCTTCAGAAACTGTAGACAGCCTTGAGACTTTTTCAGTCAACAAAACAAATGACATAGCTTAAGAACTTGTTGAGACGACAAAAGATAAGTTTTTTTTTCACAAGGGAAGAAGTCACAGAATCGAAACAGATACAGAACAAAAACCATAACACAGAGTGGGATCAAGTAACTTGAGAGAGGCATACATACACGGTACAATAAAGACGAAATTAAACATAGCATAGAAGAAAAGAAAAAAAAGAGCTAGAAGTCATCATCACCGCCTTTGATCATAATCAAGGACTTCAGAATCAGTCTCGAGTGCTGCACAATCGACCTCCCAATAGAGTTGATCCACTCTTCCTTCTCCTTCTCGTTATCAGCTATGAAGAACATGGTGATGTTCCCACTCGATATCTCGAAGGCGAAAGGCTTGTTCACCACGTCCTCAGCTCCTTTCACCGTCAGACAATCTCCCACCGAGATCACCCCGCGCGGGATCGATCCGCGGGTTAAGGCGGCGGATTGATCCATGAACCAGAGGAGCTTCCCTCGCTTCAGCACGAACCAGCGTCGGCGCCAGGTCTTGATGTAATCGCCTTGCTTCGTGAGCCAGCCGGATCGCTCTGGGTTCGACCAGAACTCGATTCCTTCGTAATCATGCCGGTTCAGATCCTGGCCTGTTGCGATTCGCCAGATTTTCTCCATCTCTCTCTCTCTCTCTCTCCTAAAATCTTACACGCCTTTGTCTCTCTTAACTGTCTTTATCGATATTTTATTTTTCTTTTCTATCAACCAATTCTGTCAAAATGCAGCGTTTTGTTACTCTTGCAATAATTCGGCCGTGCTCACGCTGTGTCTCTGCGTATTGTCGGGACACGCACTTACTGTTGGAAAATTTTCATTAGTTTGTGGAAGTTGGATTTTGTTGATTATTATTGTAGTCACTAGAAATATAAAATTAAACATAAGTGATGAGAGCCTAACAATCTATACTAAAAAAACATTTAAATTTTATTGGTTTTTTTTCTTAGAACTCATATGAACTTTCAATATGAACTCATATTGGTTTAGTCATGATTTTTAAAAACTGAATTTCAACTCTCCAATCTCGTACAACAAACCAATCAAAACTAAACCAAGATAAAATAAAACCCGGCCAAATCTTGCCAGGATCAGAATAGTACCCAAACCCCACATTTGAACATAAAAAGATCCGACAGTAAGAAAACCCCCAATTCGATTTCTATCAAGAACCCTAAATTTTTTTATTCGATTCAAGCTTGGAGAAGAAGATGTTAGGTGGTTCAAGTACCGCATCTGGAGAAACGATTGTGGGGAGTTCTGCTCATTGTCGAGGTGGAATCATCACGGGAATTCCGAAGAGATACTGGTGCAGTGATGACGTTATTCCTTTGACGTCCAAATCTGATAAAAACCCTTACCGAAGGTACTTTTGTTGTGCTCATGCCGCAAGAAAGAGGGTAAGTTTTGTATAATTATTTTTTTGGGTTTGAAATTGATTGGGAATCATAATGTTGTTGTTGTTGTTGTATGTTTGAATTAATGTTGTAGCTTGAGAATGATAATCATATCTTTAAATGGATCGATGAGACATTGATAAATGAGATTGAGACATTTGAATTCAAGACCATGAGACTTGAGCAAGAGCTGAAAGAGATAGGACGGAAAGAGATGTTGTTGGCTGAAAGAATTCAAATGGAGGTGGAGACAAAGCTATTCGAGAGGGTGGAAGATGTCTTGGCTGAAACAAAAGTTAGCATGAAGAGAATGATGGTATTACCAATCATTGGATGTGCTGTTTTGGTATCATTGAGGTCTATCGTAAAGCATGATGGGAGTGATGAAGAAGAAAATGGTTCTTGTTGTCTGGTTTTAGAGCTAAGGTCATTATATTTATGATGTAAGAAAATTGTATTTTGTAATGTTTGTGCCTATGTAAGACATTTGTGTTTGATTTTGATGCTATGTAAAACAATGTTTTCTATGTTAATCTTCTTGCTTTTAGGACAATAAGTTAAGAAAAAGAGGTTTGAACACATAAAAAAGATACATTACGTTGGTATTGATTGAAATATATGTTAAAGTACTAATACCATCCAACAAAAGCCGACAAATAGTCTAGAAAATATCACAACAAAACCATAGACAACATGTCTTCATAGAAAACATAGAAAACATCCAACAAAAGCCTTGAAACATGGTCATCCAACAAAACCCGAGATAATACATAAGATATGACCATTAACACATGTCTTCATATCCTAAAATAGCATGACAGCCAGAACCCCTTGGAGAAGCAACCTAAGAAGCGTATTGAGATGCTGGAGAATAAACTTGTACTTGAGGAAGGACCTTGAGAAGCCTGCAAAAGAACCTAATTAGTCGATGTTAATATAGATCGGTGAATCAAAATAATTAACACAAACCTTATTCTTTGTATGAAATCTAGAGTTGTGATCAGAAACTCCACAAACACTACAGTGCATGGTACGTTTCTTGTGTTTTGGTTGTTTCATGGTTGGAGATTCATTTATGCCTTTCTTTCTTTTCTTATCTGCTTTGGTTATTTTCTTCTTTCCTGGTTGAAGTGGCTCTGGAGGAATATGCACGTCTGAAACATTCGTTGAAGGCGAATACAAAGATTCTCTCACAGGAACAAGTCCTTCAATATAGTTCTTCCTCCACATAGAGGTGCGAAACCATTGGCACACATAGTTCTCTGGTGCAAGCTTCTTATGTAGCAACACTCCGTAAGCATGCTCACAAGGAATCTCACAAATCTCAAACTTCAGGCATGTGCAAGTTCCCCTCTCTAAACTCACACGGTGAGTACACCTATTAAGCTTAACTTCAAACATTCCATTGGTACTTCTAGTTACTTTGCATTCAGTAGCTTTCTTATGCTCAGCCTAAAGAAAATCGATGACATAAGGAGTACAAAGAGCTGAAAGAAACACAATAAACATTCACTAAAAACAAAACATTAAATATACACCTTAAAAACTTTAAATTTACCTTTGTGATTATGGGAAATGGCTGAGCATTTGGCAATACGAGCCAGTGCCAGACGCCTAATTGTCTCCAGCATTGGAACAAAAGGCTTCTCTCTTGCATTTGCTATCGTGTTATTGAAGGACTCAGTAGAGTTGTTCTCAACATCTTCGCAGCAAGGACCTAATTTGTAGAAGGATCTACACCACGTTTTTGGTTTCGTCTTCAAAACATCTTCGTAGACCTCACTATCATAGTTGAAAATCCAGTCTAATCGTTGCTTGTACTCTGCTTCATTGTATCTCAATGCCAAACTCCATATATATGGCTTCATATCGTGTTTACTCCCATGTTTTTTCTTCAAATTTCAATAGATATGTCTGACACACATTCTATGTTCTATCTCTGGTAGCTCTTGCTGAACCATCTCTTCTATCTTCATTGGCATATAATACTCTGGTTCCTCCTTGATTTTATCCACAAACAACTGAGCAATATGTGGAACCTTCAACATCTCGCACGTACCATTAGGCACACACAAATTTATCAAGAAACAACCTAACTTTCCAGACATTATCACGCGGAAGCCTTGAAGCATATACTTTCCATTCGTAATGTGAACTTTCACCTTCATTTCCCTCAAGTACATTAGCCACTCCACCAACACACTAAAAGCTTGTCTTATCTTTATCATATCTGTATTGCTTAATGTCTCGGCCAGTCTTGAGAGCATAATCTAGAACACAATCCTTGAAAGCTACTCCATTGAAGAAGTTCTGATCCTTGTACAAGTGTCCATTACTATGCCTCACAGGAGTCCTCATCTTCGGTTTCTTCGGAGCTTCATCTTCATCATCCTCGTCTGAACTATCACTCTCACTTTCTGGAACCACATCATGTCGAACTCGTGGTTCATCGACAAAGTCCTCAACCATTTGTTCGATCTCAAAGGCATCTCTCACTATAGATTCTTCATCATACTCGCCGCCCTCTTCGTTTCCTTGGAACACCGACAGCGACATCGCAATTCGTTTCTCACGATTTCAATCTCTGCTTTCTCATGATTTCAATTTCTGTGTTTTTAGATTTGGGGATTTTTCATTTTAGGGTTTTCAATTAGACATGAATTTCATTTAGAGTATATTTTTGGTCGGGTCCGGTTATGATTATTAGGTCTCGGGTTTTCAATTAAGTTAATCGGGTGTAATTGGTTCTTAACCCGGTTAATAATCGGCTTAATATGGTTTAACGGTTCGTTTAAAAACAGTAAACCAATAAAAATCGATTTTGTGGGTTTATAGATTTCAAATTTTAATCTCGGGGATAAATAGCACGAGGTTATAGTTCCGTGAACATTTGGTGCTATACGATACTTCCCGTGGGGAAATAGATCGTCGTCCCAAATTGTATTGGTTTATTTTTCTTAGAACTCATATGAACTTTCACTTTTTAATTTTAATTTTATTTGTTATTAACTACTATTTAAGTTATATCTCCAGTATCATATTTTCTAAAAACATCTCTAACTGTATTATATTTTTTTCTTCTACACACAAATTAGGGGTGGGCGTTCGGGTATCCATTAAGGTTTAGTTCGGATCTATTCGTGTTTCGGGTTCTCTGAGTTAGAGATTTCAGCCCCATTCGGGTATTTATAAATTTCGGTTCAGATCTTTGCAGGTTCGGTTCGGGTTCGGATAACCCGTTTAAATTATTTTTTAAAATTTTAAAATTCATATATTTTAAATTTCAAAAATAAAAAATTAAAATGATATATAACATATAAATTTGAATAATATATGCCAAATAGCTTAACTTAACATAAAATTTGGTTTGACATGGATATTTGGATGGATAATCAATAGATTTTTTTTAAGTATTGAAGTTTTCTTTGTATTGTTTAGTTACTTTAATTATTTACTTTTGACTATTTGTATATATTTTCACATATATTTGGACAACATTTTTGCTCGAAAAAAAAAATTTGAACAACATCAAAATATCTTATACATTTTGATATTACATCTAAAAATAGCTAATGTAGTCAAGTATATAAAACTAATTCAGATATATTCGGCTACCCGAAGTATTTCAGTTAGGATTGGGTTCGGTTTCGGTTCTCTAGATACCAAAATTTTGAACTCATTCGGATATTTAACCAATTTCGGTTCGGAATCGGTACTATCTTTTCGGATCGAATTCGATTCGGTTTTTTGGGTTCGGATTTTTGGCCCAGCCCGAACACAAATTATAAAAATATCATGCACTAAATCTTACGCTAATTATAGACGGATGAATATTATTTCTCCAAATATATAGTACCACTATTCTTTTATTCTATTTCTAGTGTTGAATTTTGTTTTAAAAAGTGGTCTCTCACTTTTATGAATTTTTATTTTATACGTAAATAAAATTATATATCATAAATTTGAATATTTATATGTGGATTAGAGAAGCGTGGACATGGAAAATATGTAGAGGATAAAATTTATTATATCTTCTAAAATGAATAAAGAACTTTAACATAAACAAACAATTCTAACAAAAAGTAGAAATAGTAAAATGTTTATTCAAGTGTAAATTTTTATGATTTTTAATATTCAAAGTTATTATTTCAGTCGAGGATGAAAAAGTTGTGGATATATATTTTTATGGAAATATCTGGTTAGGTCATGTGAATTATGGACACAAAATTATGGGAAAATGAAGTTGTAGACTACATTACACATGAAAACTTGAGACTGGTGAACACCAAAATCTCATCTATGTGTCAAAATTCCAGATTAATGAGAAATAATCCAAAATCTCATCCATCTGTTCTATAGCTTTAAGACGAGAAAGAGAGAGCGCATATCACCATGGAAAAGTGATGATCTGTTAGTAAGTACAATGATACAGCCGGGGAGAGGATAAACTGATCCCAATCAATCGGATCGGTCGATCTTGGGAAAGAAGAAATTGAAAACTGAAGATTGGGTGAACAAGAGGACACAACACTGAGAAGAGATGTGGCCGTAAGGGAATTATGGACATCATATTTGTGGACAAGAGAGTTGTGAACACACATATTTTTTACACATTTTTGTTCAAACATATTATATACATTTTATTTTCTTCCATTTTTTTTTCAAGCAAGTTCGTAACATACAAGTTTGTTTTCCTTAACTACACTATAATACCAAACAAATGTTTGATATTCCCCAAATCTTAGTTCTTGGTAGAAAGTATTTTTGCTCAAATTATTTATATTTGGTTAAATGTTAAAGGATTTTAAGATTTTTAAAAAAACAACACTAATGATTTTATAAAAAGCTTCGGGAGAAGCTTTAGTTCTTGCCTGGAAGGGAAAATATGCAGATGAGGCATGATTTTTGGAGAGGATGATTGAAGACCACCGTCTTTTCTATCAAAAGAGTTTTATCATTTTCTTTAACAAAATATTTCGTTATTTTCACCAAAATCATGTTAGAGTGCCTACTAACATACACAACAAAACAAAAATCTAAAATCAAATTAAATAAAAATGAAGAGTTTAATCAACAAAATACACGTTGGTGGAGATAGAATGTTTTGTATAGTGCTAATACTCGGAATATAGCCAAGCCAAGTGGAGAAAAAGGCGGCCCTCCAGGAGGCCTTCTGTGGAGATGTGCTTATGCGCTAGTCAGGTTTATTCCGGAGTGTCTGAATTACCTGGATTATCAAAAAAGATCACCGGTACAATCTCGATCACCACTGACATTTGTTATTTTTTTTTTTTTTTTTTGCTAAGTGAAGGAATATTTATAATAAAGATTCATCTTCCTTACTATCTCTTTTACGTTACATACACGATTTCTGGAATTTTCTCTCTACCGTCATTGTTAGTGTTATCATATTTCATCATAAAAATATTTTTCTTGTAATTTTTATATCAATTACGTAGATATGCCATCAAACACTTTATTATTACATTAAAAACTCCAAAAAATTGAATATATTGTTAAAGATTTTTCGAACACTAGACAAAGCAGCACGTCTAATGACTACAAACGTTGTGACGCAATTTAATCCTTTATACAAACTTCAAGAAAATAAGCATATTGTGATGAAATAGTTCGTCACAGCCAAAAATATTTCGTAACTATACTGATACTGTGACAAATTAGTTACAAAATGTTAATGGTTGCAATACGGTTATCAGAAAATGTTTTTCCATAGTAGAAATATCAAAGTTTTTTGTGACAAATATATTTGGTAACATTTTGTCATAGATGGTGACAGTACAAAAGAGTAATAATAATGTCACAATTAGTGACTAATTAAATTGTCTCAAGCTGTCATTATTTATGATTGTTATAATGTATTAATTTTTTCACTAATTATAACAAATATACTGTCACAAAATGCCTTAATTAACTACGGAAAATTTGTGTCAAACTGTCATAATTCATAACAACCCAATTTGTCTTTCATTGTTACAGAAAGTCGCAATTGTTACTCATATTGTGAATAACATTATTTGTATGATCGATTAATAAATTTGAAATTTTATCAAAAAAATCTAAGTTTCAAAAAATATTTTAATGATTTGATTAATAAAAATTAAAAGATTAATGAACAAAAAATATTTTATAACACTATCTGTTTATTTTTTTCTACCACTTTATGTAGTTAGATGCAAAATAGTTACAAAATTTCCATAATTTTTTGATTCAGTGTTTAACTTAAAAAACACAATTGGTTAACAAAAAAAATCGCCTTTAAATTCTCTCCAATCACCACACTATCTTATCAAACACTAATCTATTTGACCAAGATTTTTATTAAAAATGATATTTAAAAATAACATTTTTTAAAAACAAATTTACTTCAATGCATTCCTATTTTAAGTTTACATGATTAATTAATTATATATCATAATAATATCTAGTTTTTTTTTAAATAATGTGATGTCATTATTATAGACATAGATACTTAAGACTAACGTGAGATTAATAATTTATTATATCAAGATGACATATTTATATTTATATAAACTTTGTTAGAACTTTGTTATCCTACATTTTGAAATTTTATTATACAGTAAAAAAATACATATCAGTATTTTGAAAAAAATTATTTTACATTTAATTTTTTTATATTTTCCATATTCAAAATTTACAATTTTACAAATTATCATTTATATTTACATATACAACTACTTAATTTTCAATTATAGTAATACATAAATAACTGTATTTCGGTAAAATAAAATAAGTATGTAAGAATATAAAATAACAAAGAATAATTTTTTTTTATTATTCTTCAATCTTTTTTATTTATATTTCCTTTTTAATCAAAAATAAACATGCATTTTTATTATAAGAAAAACTATATGAATACAATACTAACTCTAGTCTCATATTACTGTAAGGTTTTCATTTTTTCAATTTTATATATTAATAAAAAGTTATTGATTAATATTATTTTAAATGATTTACTATATATTTTTATAATCAAAGCTACAAGAATTATGTGAATATAATATTAATTTTAGTCTCGTATTAATATAATGTTTTGATTTTTTCAATTTTATATTATAATTAAAAAACTCTTAAGAGATATCTCAAGGGATCCGAATGAGTTCATTAGACAAACAGAAAGTGAATGCAACGCCTGGTTTGAAGCAAACACAAAACCCACAGTGGTGAGTCAAGAAACACATACAAATATGCAAGTCATAAGTTTTCAAAACATTTGTTTAGTGGACGGATCATGGACATCTGAAACACACTACAATAAATATGGTTGGGTTTGGAGGGACGGATCAGGAAATGATAAATTCTTAGGGATAAAAAATAAAGAAAACCATATGTCTTCTTTGGGCGCAGAAATAGAGGTATTAATACGGGCGATGGAGGGCATTATCTAAAACACCAAGTGCCATCATTTTGGGACGGACTGCAAGAATGTATTGTTGATGATTCATGATTCAAGAGATTGGCCGAGTTTCTCCATGGAGTTAGGAGAGTTTGCTTCATTTTAAGAGAAGATTTTCAGATTTCAAGATTTCCTATGTACGGAGAACACAAAACCGGACTGTAGATGGTTTAGCTAGGATTGCTCGTAACTTTATCATCAGTTATCTTTTGTTGGTTGTTATATTCGGGTCTGGATTCACAGACCTCCTCAAACTTGAGTAATATAATAACCTTTTGATCTTAAAAAAAACAAAGAAAATTAAAACATAAAAAGAACTTAGGCCCTTTCACTGATTGAAACGTAAAAATGTAGTTGGACCCTGTGCATATACACCCCTAGGACATGCATTAAGACGAGTCTAATTGTAACAAAAGATAATGTAGTAAACGGTGATATAATTGTAACAACGTTTACTCTTGATATTGTAACACATTTTTTATCTAAAGAGAGAGTTTCAACTTAAGATGATAAAGAGAATAAATGTTAGTGACTAATTTATATGAACAATGACAAAAAGTGGTGCAAGTTATTACTTTAAATTATAGCGAATATATTCTATTATTCTATTAGCTTACTAATATGGGCTTTTTGCAAATTTGACTCAAAACTCCAAGTCAAACACAAAACTAACCTCTTCTTTTGACTCATCTTGTTTTTGTCCTATTCACCCCACATCTTTATTTTATTTACGAAAATGCCATTTAAATGTTTTTTGATTTTTTTTTCGAAAATGGCATTTTTACTCTCTCAACCTCATCATCTTCAAGTATTTACAACATTGCCATGAATACTCCCAACAACCTTGTACAACCCAACAACCTTGTACAACCAAGGTTTGAAGCTTTTAATGCACTTAAAATCGATATCCATACTCTCTTTCTCAATTGTTATGAACTAAAAATAACATCTCCTTCACTTTGTCTCCATATTCATACCAAAAACCCAAGCTTTTGATAGCAAAATTTTTATGATTGATATAGCCATTTAAGCATACAATTGTTGGTGGGTTACTTTCGTTCGATGTTATGGGTGGTTGGAGAAGACTATGTGTGCAAAGAAAGTCATCTCACCTAGTTTAAGGTTTGAAATTGAATTTTTTTCCAGATCTCTTCGCGTAGAAGACTTACCCGTAAGTCGTCTGGATGTAGAAGACTTACGGATAAGTCTTCTGGTCAAACGGACGATTTACTTCTAAGTCGTCCAGCTTTGTTTGTTAAAAAAAAAAATCCAGACGACTTAATTATA
>CAKOAT010179600.1:7253-58711 GCA_932364175.1 Eruca vesicaria subsp. sativa
CGCTAGGTAGGATCCGTGGACCTGAGTGTTAGGTCCTAGCTCGCGGTATGGTCTGTTCTAGGTGGAATTAGATGTAATCGTTTGTTGAAAGTTTGAGGATGAATAGTAAACAAAATTTCTATAAGCGAGCAAAGTAGGTTTTTCAAATTCTTTACTCACTTCTTCCCTTAAGAAAAAAGTTCTCTCAGGTAGAAATTCTCTCCCAAAGATCTGTCTCTCAACATTTTTTCAAGGAAGAGATCCTCCAAAAACAAAACTTCTTCTCAATCATCTTCGGATGTTCATAGTTCAAATGAGGGGATTGCCCTCAAGGAGGAATTTGAAGTCGAGCAAGAAGAGAAGGATGCATATTGGGATGCTCTATGTGGTTCGGTCACTCCTCCGGCCGAGGTTTTCTTTCCGAAGAGACCTACCACGGTGATTGACCTAACCGTCCCGAGCAGGACCTCCTCTTCCTACCTTTCGACTCTCCAAGAATTCTACAAGGTAACGAGCGGGGTAATGTTCCGAATTCCGACAAGCGGTTAGAGCACGAAGAATCCCCCAGAAGGCTTCTTTACTTGCTACAAAGCCTTCCTGACGTATTTCCGCTTGTGGTTTCTGATCTCTGAGGCCATCATTCGCGGTCTTAACCGTTTCAGATTGTCGATAAGCCAGCTGAACATTGCGGCATTTCAGCATTGGCTTTGAGTGTTGATCTTAAGCTATGAGCTCGGGAAGGACCTTAGCCCTGATGACTTTGAAGGGCTATGGGCGACGCGGAAGACGGGGAATGAATACTCGTGCTGTTTGCACCCCAAGAAACACATGTCGATCATCCAGGGGCATACTTCTAATTCTATGGGGTAGTTCGATCGTTTCTTCTTCATTCGAGTGGACGGCGAGTCCGTAGAGGAGAAATGCCTCCACCTGTTCCGTAGCGAATGGAACTTGAACCATGGTAATATGATCGGACACTTTGTTTTGGCTTGATTTCAGAGATACTTGATTGCTTTTCGTATATATTTATATATCATTTTTTTTGGCAGTGAACAGGGTCCTTTAGGATACTCCCAGAGATCTCTACGCTAAGCGGGACTTGCTCCGCAGCGGTTTGTTCTTCTTGAACTACTTTACCCTCGCTAGGATCTGGGATGCAGTGGAGCTCCACCGATAGCACGGCATCCTCCGACCTTGGCATGTGTCGGACGAAGACGAGCCGCGCCCCGAAGCCTTTCCTGCTTGAAGGGAGAGGGTTAGGCCTCGGAAGGATAAGGGGATTGCTTTCAGGATTGTCTCAGAAGATCCTCTGATCCCTGGATGGGAAACGGGTAATGGAAGCGGAGCAAGTGAAGCTCCCCTTCCGAATGACTTCTTTGACAACCTTCCTCCCGGTTTTACCACTCAAGCGTCTCTGACCGAGGCATCGAGGAGAGAGGTGGTTGCGGAAGGCTCTCGGTTGATTAACGAGGTTTGGTCTCTGAATTTTTTTGAGAAATCTTTAGATTGTTATTTCCTTTTTGACCTTCGATTTGTACATGGGACTCGAGTTCTTAACTCGGCATTAGACGGAGGTTTCAGAGAAGCGTGCCTTTCGCATTTCAAGGCCGAGGAGATCGAGAGGAAGTTCATTGAGTTCCACAAGCAGGTGGCGGAGCGAGACCGTGCACATGCTGAATCCCGTTATCGTGCTCTCGTCCGTGCGGAGAGGAGAGGGAGGAGGAAGGTTGCCACCGAACTGGCAAGGAGAGCCGCCCTGTTCAACACCAAGTTCCAAGGTTTTAAGGAAGCTCAGGACGATGTGTGCGACTTCCGCGAGTGCCGCGGTTCTGTCGCTTCCTTCTGGAAGTCGCAAGACGCCGACTTCTCCTTTCTTCCCGAGATTGCCATCATGTCAGGCCTTATGGATGGGTATGTTCATGCTGAGACACGGGTGCCTCCGATTGAGGGGAGGATCCGACAGCTTTGGGAACCCATTGAGGTTTATGAGGATACAGCGGAAGCCGGAGCTGGTGTCGGGGATCCGGAGGGCATCGCGGCTGAGGAAGGAGAGGTGGATCAGCCAGTGAGCTCCTTTGGAGTCTCCATGTCTTGTTTCCTTGACCTCTGATCCTCGGGGTGGTTAGGGATTGTTTCCCTTTGTTTTTATCTTAAGGTTTTGATGTATGTAGGCCGATTGTAGCCGTATTTTATCTTATGTGTGTTATCGCCTTGTGAGGCCATGTGAACTATGTATTTGGGACCGGCCGTTGGTGGCTTTGGGTCCTAACCATTTTTTGCGGCTTTATATATATGACGAATAATCGAAATTCTGTGCGTTTTTGTTTATACTTCTGCCAAGTGCGAGGGAAAGATATGAGTAGTCACTTTGTATCTTAACTCTTAATTTATCATCTTATTCGTTTGCTCTTATTGAACAAGGATGTTCGGAAACGTTTAGGAGTTTCGCGAAGTTTCGTGAGCGTATTAGATATAGACGACGGGACATGTTTTTAAGATCTCGTATCATGTCTTGAGATGTTAATGGACCAATAGGACTGGGTTTAGGGCAAGACCTAGTTTACTTTCGGTTCTAAGGCTGTGCGATGACTGATCGGCTCTCGTTTTGCCTGTGGGCGATTTCCACCTGGTTCTTTCCAATTTAAAGTCTGCGACTTGGCGCCGGCATATATGACTTGTATGGAAGAACCAAGCACTCTCCAGAGACCGCCTGGAGTTCTGACCGAAATTTCAGATTTCTGGTATAGCGCGCTATGGTATCCTTGTCGGATGTAAGAGAACCTTTACTTTTCGAAAGGTTTGACTTTTAGTTCTTTTTTTAGAGAACGTTTTTAGGTTTGTCTGTCGGGGCCAGTCGACAGGCAATTTTTTTTAAGAGTCGCGGACGGACTTTGTGTTAGGATAATGTCTTTCGAAAATGTTTGCGATATCTCAGTTTTTCCGAAAGGTATATCCTTTGTAGTGAGAAAGTTACGATCTTCATTTTTTAAAGAAGATGTATTTGGTCTTGCTTGACCTTTGATACATAAGGATTGTTGTTAGTTCCCATCCAAGGACTGTTTGGAGGGTATGCGTGTTTGGAGACCCTTGTTTTGGGCGTTTCTCAGGTTATTCTCCGATTGTTATGGCTTAGTGCAAGTGAATCGAGAGGCCGAAAGAAAAATTGATTTTATTGAACTTTGTGGGAGTATACGTACCCACTCCCCCCCCCCCTTTTTGATGAGGGGGATAGCTGAACTTGTTGATCAAGCTGCCTACGTACCTCTCTCGAGGATCAAGCCATCTCGTAGTTCTGGTTGTTACTGCGGGTATTCCTACTCGCTGGATGGGGCTGTTCCGGTTACTTTGGCTGTTGAGGCTTTGGTTGGATCAAGGGCCGTTTCTGGAGTCAGGTTTTCCGCTGGTAAGGCGATGGGCTCGGGTAGTGGGTCGTCTGGAGTCATTGCCTGGCTAGGTGATTCTTGACCATTCTCCTTAGAGCTTCCGGGAGCGTTCTGAGCTTTCTTGTCTTGTTTCAGGTTAACCGCAGGGCTTTTCCGAGTTTGTCGCAGTTTATGCTTGGCCAAGTAGCAAAGCCTGGACTGTTTCTGGCATCCCCAGATGACTGTTGTTCCGTTTGGAGTTGGGAACTTGATGCCAAGATGGTAAGTCGAGTACAACTTTCATGGCATTGATCCAGGGAGTTCCCATGATGATGTTATACATGGCCGGATTGTCGACTACCGCGAAGTCGACGATCTTCGTCACTTCTTTAGCCATTACGGGAAGTTTGATCGATCCGAGGATCATCGATGTTGTTCCCAAAAAACCAGTAAGAGGTTTTGGTTATGGGACCACTTCTACGAGTTCGATGCCCATCCTTTGAAGAGTATCGCAGAAGATGACATTGACAGTGCTTCCTTTATCGATAAGGATCCTTCCGACCTCAAGGTCTCGGATTATCAAATCGATAACCAGCGGGTCGCAGTGTGGTTTGTCAATGCCGTCGGTTTCGTGCTCTTCGAAACTGATCGTATCATTAGGGTCATCGTCGGTTGGGGACCAAGCTGGCTAGATAGATCTTGTTTCATCCTTCCATCCGTAAGCCTTGATCGATGAGACCGAATCGTTTTGGAATTGCGATCCTCCGATGATCATGTAGACCCTTCGACGGTTGTTGTTGTTTCCTTGGTCATCCCGTTTTCTCCCGCATTTTTCTCCAGACTGATTTTCGCGCGCGTCCCTTTCTGAGAATCTTTATCAGTCCTGGGAGGCTGGTCGGAATCTAGGATGAGGTCTTTCATGCTAGTGACCTTCGAAAGGTCGCTGGAGAAGAGTTTCGCAGCTAGCCTTGTGCTGAGAACTTTTCAGTTCGTAGTGGAATGACCTTTGGTCTGGTGGAACTCGCTGTAGGAGTTATCCTTGTACTAATTCTAGGTCCAGGTGTTCCTAGAGGTCTTTCCGTGTTAGGAGTTGATAGTGTAAATGTGCTCGCCTTGGAGATCTTCTCCCTCTTGGTGGACATACTTTTCGTTCCGATAGCTTTTTCGTTTTGCGGGCGTCTTCTGCGGGTTGTACTTCTGGGAGAGGATTTTCATCTCCTCTTCCATTACGATGAAGTCCGTTGCCTTATAAATAGCGTCCTGGATCGTTCTCGATTTTTCAAGGGATATCCATTGTCAAAATTTTGACCGGTACCAGAGGGTTTTCTTCAGAGCATCAATTGCCACTTTGTCGCTGATCCCAGTGACTCTTGCCATTACTAGCTTGAATCTGTTCATGAACTCGCGAACTGGTTCGTCTTCTCTTTGAGATAGGCTCCAGAGATTGACGTCCGAGGTTTCTGATATATCATGATTTTGACCCGCTTTTAGCCATGGTATTAATATGTTTTTATGAGTTTTATATATGTTTTGGAGTCTATTAGGTATGTTTTTAGGTTCAGGAGCACTTTGGAGTAAAGTGATGATTTAGGTGCCCTTTTGGAGCTTAACAGAGAGTTTTCCGAGATGACTATAAGATCAGACAACAAAGACACATATCGATCGATACACACCCTGTGTAATCAATCGATGACGCTTCTATTGAGATGAAGTCGAGATACTCCATCGATCAATGTACACCATGTACCGTCGATCGATATGATGCGTGGAGAACAAGTCCAACTTGGCCGAATTGAAGTCCAAGTCTTCCGAATATTACAATAGTACCCCTGGCGAGTTTTTAACCTAATGGAAGTCATACTTATAGTTTTTGCCATTGTGTTTGGATAGACATGCTTTTTATGCTTTTCTATGCTTTTTGAATGTTTTTATTGTTCTAGTTACTTTTGTACTTGAAAAGCTTTGCATACTTTTCTTGTTACTTTGCAATAAAGTATTTCTTTTCATCTTAATTTCTTAAAGGTTATAGAATTCTAGATTTAGAAGAAACACACAAAGAGATTTGTTGTTCCAAGAACCAAAAGTTCAATCTTCTAATCTATGAGTTTCTATTACTACCTTGCTGTTATGAATCTCTCAGCTATGTCTGAGTAGATCTCTTTGTTAGATTTAGGGTTCAAATAGTTATGAGGGATTAGCTTCAACTATGGAATGTTGAATTGTTGATATTCATTATCCATATGAACCCTAATGCTTACTCTAGAGTAGCTATCTAGAGTATGATCATGGATGTGATTTAACTTGTTAATCATTGTCCTGGAATCATTTGGCATGAGCTTAGATCTTGTAGGGTTGTGCGAGAGCCGGTCTATGATCTTGGTGAACACAGTTTCGATTCGATCTTATGCTATATCGATCGATACTCCTATAGAGTCATCGATCGACGGCTTCTTATATCGTCCGACATGGGGATCTTACCATCGGTCGATATTGCTGGCAATAAGATCAATGGATGTGTCTATTTAACGACTGCTATTAGATCTATCTAAGAATCGAAGTTCTCATATATCTTGCAAGCAATTCATTAAAACATCTATATCATTATAATCCTGATTATCTGAATAGCAACCTTGAATCTAACTACTTTCTTTTATTGTTTTAAACCTAAACCCATTCTCTTAAGCAACTCATCATTGCTTACAAAACTGCTGTTTTACTATTTTAAACCTAATCAACCTAGCATAATCATTTAGGATTACATCTATTGTGTTCCTTAGTTCCCTGTGGATTCGATCCCTAGGTACTACAACTGAACCTCTTATTTGAGAGAGTAATTCACTTCTTAAGGTTAAAAATTTGAGTTATATCAGTTTCTCTGACCATGAACATGGAATACTGCTTGATAAATTCTGAAGCAAGTTGGCGGAAACTTCCGATGAAATTTCGTTTCAGGCGAGAAAACCATTTGAGCGCGGCCCCTTTGAGGTTCTCGACAAAGAGGAGGCAGTAGCCAGCGTCTCGTTCGCGTTCCTTGAGTTTACACCCTCCCATCACGATCTAGAAAGACTGCAAATGTGCTTTTGGGTCGGTGGTGCCATCGTAGACGGGAATTTTGATCTTCCCTGGATATGATATGTTGGTTTCCTTAATCCGGGCGGTGAATGAAATTTTGCGTGCTTCCTTAAGAAGTCTGTCGATCTCGGGTGCAGCGCTCGTCGCGTGATGGATCTGCGACTTTAACTCTTTGACCTCCGCCGCGGTTTTTGCGAAGTACTCGCGGAGATCATTGATCTCATCAGGATTTACGGTAGCCTTGCGAGCTAGTCTGTGTTGGCTGCGGTGGATCCTGGCCTTCTATTCGGCCAGTTCCTCATGTGCTACCCAGTAGAGGTTTTCTTCTTCCTCGGTCATGGGTCTTTCGAAGAATGCGTCTTACCGAGCGGATTAGCTTCACGTTCTTCTCAGGTGGACATCAGCACCGTCGTTTGAGTGATCGGACTGGTTGCTCCCAGCGGGAGGTGGAAGGTTCTTCATGGTTGGTTGTGCCTTGGACGGGGCTGCTTCATCAGGGTTTTCGCCCAATGGAGCGTTATCCATTCGTGTGGCCCAATCGTTTGGAGTATCGAAATCGAGTCTTCTGCTGCGCTGTGGACTTTGGTGGCTCTGCACGGGAGTTGTCTCTTGGCCCTCGCGGTTATGGTTTCTACCTTTTTTTGCGAGAGAGGCCACGAGATTTCCTTGTTCGTCCGACTTTTTCTGAGCAGGAGCGTATATCTCCTTCATCTGGTCGAGTATCGCAGTGTTCGTAGTAACCGTGGATACGTTACCAGCTGGAGTACTCTCAACGTTGGCATTGACAGAAGTTCCGTCGTGCGTTGGTTGGTCTTGGTTAGTGGCGATTGTCATAGCTGATTGAGCGTGTGTGGTTGCGAGATAGATAGATCCGTACCCCCTCTCCTTCTAGCGCCAAACTGTGGGAACCGAAATTCACACCGTCGAGATTTCTTAATCGAAGGAAAGCTAAGCTAACCTAGCCTTCCCTGAAGGTACCGGTTATCTGTGGGGCCACACACGACCCAATCAATATGAAGGAGTTAAAAGCGAGAAAAACATAAAAGAGCGGAAAAAACAGAATAAGAGAATCTTATTTCCGAATTCACGTTTGAGCGTGGACAACAGGTAAGGACCTCGGCTACAATATATGTCGGTACGTACGCTAGTCTAGCAACCTAAATCTAACCTAGTTGAGTCGCAGCTCGATAGTAAAAACAGAAAAAGATGCCTAAATTGCTCTAAGTGCTAAGTTTCTCTGAAGAAGCTCTTCTTTGCTCCTCTCCCCAAGCTCCCCTTATATACTCCCCTAGGGCGGTTTGCTCCTCCTCTTGGGCCGAATCGGGCTTTTCCATTTTCGTCATCCTTCATGATTATCCTCGGAAACTTTACATTTATATTCTCAAATTTCATGTTTATCTTTTGGAAACTTGACATTTATCTTTTCTTGCAAATAAAATAGACCATTATACCAGCCTTGGGGCTCAACCCTTTTAAAATCAAAAGTGGGCCGTTGGCCCGTGATCCAGGCCTCCTTGAGGCGTTCTGGGACTCTAGACGTTTTTTACAATTTTTCTTGGAAGTAACCTTAGACGTGGCATTAATCTTTCCGAGAGGATCACAATTCCTCGTATAGTTAAGGCAGTTGGTGTTTAAGTTAACCGTAGCCGTATTATACTATTTCAAAGGGATCATCTCTACAACCAAGTCTTTATGATCTTTCCAAAGTTTTTCTTCGATAATCCAGGACAAAAGTGTCGTGTCCAAGGACCCTAAGATCGTGTTATGGGAACTTAAGACGAGGGCACATGGTTAATAGGATCGGGATCAGGCTATCCTCGCCCGTGGGCGAGATGAATTTTGCCTCGGTTCACCTTGCCCATGGGCGAGGTGACATTGGTACTGATTCACCTCGCCCATGGGCGAGGTGACACTGGTGCTGGTTCACCTCGCCCATGGGCGAGGTGACATCGGTACTGGTTCACCTCTTCCATGGACGAGGTGACCTTGGTGTCCTTTCACCCGCCCATGGGCGAGGTGACCTTGGTGTCCTTTCACCCGCCCATGGGCGAGGTGACATCGATGCCGGTTCACCTCACCCACGGGCGAGGTGACCTTGGTGCCGTTTCACGTCCCCCATGGGCTAGGTGACCTTGGTGATGGTTCACCTCCCCCATGGGCGAGGTAATATCGGCCTCGGTCCATCTCACCTATGTGCGGGGTGATCTTGGCCGGGATGGTTCGGTTCTCGAGTTTCGACCCATCTCTTTTCGTATTGATCCTTTCAGGAATTCTTGTTTGAGAAGTTTTCCGCAAAGAATACGTAAGATGGCAATCCTAGTCGTTAATTTTGAGATAACCGTTTTTAAACCCGACAAGATTGACCAGAAGTTGGTTTTCTGGGAACTTCAACACTTGTTTACTTCCTAGAACTCACTTTGATTAATAATATATACAAATATCATCAAAACGCTAACTGAGATCTATTTGTTAAGTTTATTTCTCCATCAGAAGCGGTTATTTCTAAGAGACATCTTAATTGAATTTTCTTGATTTAGATCATATACTCATCCCTTTTAGCTATGGGGTTTTAGAATTTGTTTTGTTTTTGGCAGTAAGAACGTTTTCGCCTAGAAGATCAAGAGCTGACGCAGAAGCTTCCTTGTTCCAGCAACTCAAACGACGTTGAACAACACAAAACCTGTTTCGCCCACTTCAAATGTGAGAAATATTTGCAAGTTATAGAATTTGGTAATTTTTTTTTATCTCTGTTTTTAGTTTTCTGATATTGTCTTTTTAGTTTTGGAATTTAACTCAAACAATATGAATAAAAAACTTATTGTGAAAACCATACAAAACTTTTTTTTATTACTACCTTTTTTGACGCAGCATGCCATTTTTTTATGTTGTGAGAAAAATTGTAGGTACAAGAATGCCATTACTTTTTAGTGCCACATAGACAAAAAGTCGGCTCCACGTAAAAATGCGGCATAAAACTCAGTCGTAATGCTATACGAACTTTGTTACAGCCGAGTTATAGTTACATTGCGGCTGACTTAAAGAACACAACTGACTTATGAGAAATAAGCTGAGTTATGAACATAACTCAGCCTTTTGTTGTGGCTGACTTAAAAAAATCTGGCTGGTTTATGTGATAAAGGCTGAGTTATGGTCACATGTTACAACTGACTTATACATAGACGGGTTGATTTCTGGAATAACTGGCTGAGTTTTAGTTACGATACGGCTGTATTAACTATCGCAACTGGTTAAATGAACGTCGACAGGCTGAGTTATGAGAGGTTTTTACAGCTGAGTTATATTTAATCAGCCGTAATAAAATGGACTAACAGTAAACTCAGCTTAATTATGGCTGACTTATTAGCAAAATATTAATTACTAGAATAGCATTCATTTGCCAGATGATTTATTAGACGATACGGCTGACTTATTGTGTTTCATCTTTGTTATGGCTGATTTATTAGCAAAACATTAATTACTAAAATAGTTTTCACGTTTTGACTGACTTACGGTGTACTTGGTGGCTGACTTAAGTGTTTGTTTGGTGGCTGAATTATCAACTATCCATGTCAACTTTTATTTGCCATGTCATTACTAACGTTACAACGATGAAATTAAGGTTTATGTTACAGACGCCACTCTTTGTTCTTCACCTTCTTCTCTTTCTCTAAAATCTTATGGATCCGGTAATTATTGTTTTCTGTAACTGGATTAAACAAAACAAATATGTATTCAAACCTGATAGAAGATGATGTATAGTTCTGCGTGCAGATGATAAAACAACACACGACGAACGCGCAAAGTCAGTACTCGATGATTACAGACTGAATGAGTCGAGTCATCAGATTCAGCTAATCTACACGTTCTCAAATAAAGCTTTCAAAACAATGGCGCACGACATGCCACCAGTTTACGTCTCCAATACCCGACAGTTGCAAAAAATTTTAAGCCTAAGGTAAATAAAAAAATTACGTCTCTGTGTAGAGATTACAGAGAGCGAGATTGATGAAATCAGCCGGAAAGACGGAGCGGGAGAGAAGAGTAATATATTATACAGTTTTAGCTCAGAAGCAGAAGTTTTAGAAGTTGAATCTAGATATGAAGGTTACGATAGTTTAATTTGGGAGGAGGAACACGACGGCGATGTGTGGGAACCAAAATTCTCCTACTGTAAAGAAATCCTAAATAAGGGAACTTTGAGTAAACCCTAAGTTCCCAGAGGACCCGACTTTCTACGGAACCGCACAAGAACAATTAAGAAACGATGAATGCGAAATTAAAGTATAAATAAACGAGATTGAGAGCAAGAGGGATCTTATTCCGAATCTGCGTAAGAACGGTTAAAACGAGAGTAGCCTAAGATGCGTGAGCCGTCGGCCAAATCCCTAACTCTAGCAATCTAAGACCGAAATCCTAGTTGAGACGCAGCTCGATAACAAAAACGAAAATATTCCTAAATGCTAAGTTTGGTGGTGAAAGCTCTGAAAACTCGTCCTCTGCTTCTGCCCTATGCCTCTGGCTTATATACTCCCTTCCTTGGCGGTTTGGTCCTTCCATTCCGCCCAAATTCGAGTTTATCAAGAATCTTCCTTTTATCTTTCCTTTTTTTCCCGCAGAAATCTTCTATTTATCTTCAAACTTGACATTTATCTTCAAACTTGACATTTATCTTCCTTCTGCAGGTAAATCGTCAAAACTTTATCGTATCTTCGGGTTAGATTTTGTTAAAATCGCGAGATGGGCTTTTCTCACGTCTTAGGATCTTCTGAGCCGTTTTGCGATAAATCCGTTTTACGACTTTATACGAGATCATTTCCTGATTCGATGCCATTTTTAATATATCCGTTTTACGACTTTATACGAGATCGTTTCGATTAATCGTTGCCGTTTTTACGATTCACTCGAAGTTTTTTATTAAAAACTCATTTTTTACGATTTTTACGAAAAATCACGAATAAATTGTATAGTTTAGGCAATGTTCGGTGTTTCGTTTAACCGTTGCCGTTTTATATGATTTCCTCAAGTTCTTTTCGAGAAAACAATGTTTTACGGTTTTTATCGTAAAACTCGAACGATAGGACGGATCGAGACGAAACGGGAGACATTTCGACCGTGGTTCAGAACATGATCGTGTCGAAGGACGTATGCCTTGAATCGAGGACGTGGGAGATCGAGGCTTGGGATGGTCGGCTCGATGTACGACAAGCCGAACCGGACCGGTTCAGCTCCACGGCGAGCTACCCGGGAAGCGTCTAGCTCGCCGTACGGCGAGCTGAACCTCATGATGGGACTAGCTCGCGGTACGGCGAGCTAGTTCGAGGCCGCTTTGGCGAGCTAGTTCGGCCGAACCAGCTCACGCATGCGGTTTTTCGCGGTTTTGTGCTTAACTCGGACGATCGGTTAATCGATGTTTGTTTCGTTCTTGCGAGATAACGATTTCCAAGTTAATTCGCGGGTTTCCTTTGTTTCGAAACTTCTCTTATAAAACGACTTCTCGAATTTTATAAAACGATCTCTCGATTTTTATAAAACAGCTTCTCGAGTTTTATAAAACAACTTCTCGAGTTTTATAAAACGATTTCTCGATTTTTATAAAATGTAATTTTTATCTTTTTGCGGAAATTTTTGACTATTGATTCCGTCGTACCGATTTTGACCCCAACAGGTACCCCCCAGCTCGTAAGAATCGTGGAGTTCTTGCGAGCGGATTGAACTTGTTCGGCAAGTTTGGTAGAATTAGGCGGAACTTCAATGGCCAAAAGTTCAAAGGTGAATAGTAAAACTTTTCTTTATAAGTATATGGAGTAAATTTTTTGAGTTCTTTACTCATTCTCCATAACTTATCTAAGAAGTTTTCTCTCTACTTCCTTTGAATTTCTTTCTCTCATAGTTGCCAAACATGTTTTCAAAAAGGAGAACTCGTTCCTCAACAAGTTTCGATTGTTGCAGCTCCGAGAGAACGAGCTCACAACCTCGAGTTACGGCTCCGGAAGAGGAGTTCTTGTTTCCATCGATCGATCCAAGAGAGTGATAAAGCTACGCCTGATGGCTTTTTACTTGCTACAACGTGTTTTTGTGGCAATGTCATCTGTGGTTTCTGATCCCGGAGATCATCGTTCGATATCTTCATAGGCTAGGATTATCGATCAGCCAGTTGAATCCGCGAAGCTTGGAACAACTCGTCTGTCTCTTGACGCTGATCTACGAACGGGGAGTGACCCTTAGCGTTGATCATCTCGAGGGTTTAATAAGACCCGAAGAGATGACGCAAAGGATCAATTTATGCCCCCGTGCAGAAATTGTTACTGGTTGCTCGTCGATCTATCCTTCTTGGAAGAAAAATTTCTTCTACGTTCGTATTGACACCGCGTCAGTCGAGGAGGACTGCATCCCCTTCTTCGTGACCACGTGGGGTCGGAAAGTTATGAGATTAGAGTGCATACGAATTTCCCCCATTTTTTTTTACTTACCCGCTTTCGTTTTCCGCAGAGACGAACCCTTTACCTCCGTATCCGGCGGATCTTCCGATTATTACTTCCTCACTTCAACGCGGGGAAGTTGGCTGGGGCAGGTTCTCTCCACAGCGTGTTCGCCGTGCGGTTGGCCTCTTCCGATCTCGGCTTTTTGCGGATTCTCCGATCCATGAAGAGGATCCTTTCTGAGGAGAATCTGTCCCGTACGTGCCTTCGATGAGGAGGGGCAAGTCGAGATCTCAGAAAGATAAACACTTGGTCGTTGAAGATGATGCATCCGACCGTACCGCCTCTCCCAAAAATATTCTCAAGGACTTCCTTGACAGTCAGGCGGAAGAAGGCGTTTGGACAAATTCGGGCGGATTGTCGACCTCTAATTTTCCGGGTAGCGATCATGATTATGTTCCGGAGTTTGCCAGAGTGTCTAAGCAAGCTAACGAGGTTTGTGTTTGTTTTTTTTGAGCAATTTTATTATCGGACGGTTTCACTTATCCTTTTTTTGGCAGGGCCTTCTTGCCATGAGCTGGGCCCTAGATAACCGTAGTGCCGAAGCTCGTCTCGCCGAGTTTCGAGAAGATATGGCAAAAAAAGAAGTTGCTCGCCTTCGGGTGGAGATTGAGGCCAACCAAGCCGAAGAAATGGTTGAGAGGGAGATAGCTCGCGTGAGGGGCGAGTGTGCGGCTAACTCTCGTCATGCCAAGGAACTTTCCGACCAGAGAGTTTTTGCCGCGCCCGCCGTGCAGGCAAAAGGGAGATTGCTGAGGAGATGAAGACCCGTCGTAAACAGTTTTCGACCAGCTACTCGAATGCCGAGGTTACTCAACAGGCGAACGATGACTATCGCAAGTGTCGCGGTGTCGTTCATGGGTTGTCTCTTACTCAGAACGAAGGTTACTCATACACCGAGGAGTATTCCGCGCAGATGAAGCGCCTGGATACGAGGAGAGACATGCAACCTGAACTTTTTGATCTTAGGGCGCGCATGTGGGATCAACCCCATCGTGGTGTCACCGGGTTCGGCCGAAGTCGGGCCTGAGATTACGGACGCGTGTGGCGAAGTTGATCAACCGTGGTTCGATGCTAACGTTGGCCAGGACTCGGCGTCCGTGTTTGATGATTTCAATGTGTGATATTATTGCTTTATGATTTTGTTGTTGTTTTTCCGGGACTGGTAGTTGGTGGCTTTGAATCCCTGCCGCTGGGTGGCGTGTATTCGAAAACCTTTAATAAAAATATTTTCTAAGTATGAAATCTGTGTTTCGTTTTGGATGTAAAGAGAAGAATACGAGTTGTCGTCTCGTATCTAACTCTTGGTGTAGATCGTCCGGTTCGTTTACTCAGAGTGTTGCGATTTTCGCGAGTGTTTAGACGTGGGTGAAGAGACATGCCTTTAGGACCTCGATTCATCCCTTGAGACATTAGAGACCAGTGTGCTGGGTTTAGGGCAAGACCTAGGTTTACTTTCGGATTGAGGCTATGTGATGACTAATCGGCTTTCGTTTTTCCTGTTGCGATTTTAACCTGATTCCTTACCGATTTAGAATCCGCGATAGGTTCTCGGCTTATACGATTCGTATGGTTGGAATCGAGCATCACACCGGGAACAATTTTTAAATTTCCCGGAAATACTGACCAATAATTTGGATTTCTTTTATAGCGCGCTATTTTATCCTAGTCGGATGTATACGGACCAGTGGGTCGGTGCGTTTGTTTAGGACGGCTAGCGTGCTCGACGGGTCCAATCGCCGAGCATTTGTGTTTTTATAGTCGCGGATGGACTTTTGTGAACTATTTTTTCTAAGACTCTAGGCGACGTCTCACCGAAAATATTTGGTGTACAAGCTTTTGTAGAGGTGATTAAGTAATTGTTACTGCGGAAATAATTTCTGGATGTGTGGACTTTGTTTTTGGCGTTTTCGATAGTGGCGGAAATTTTATCATGTTCTAACTTTGCCTTTATTAAAAAAGTTTCGAAAATTTTTTGATTACAAAGCCAATGTTTAAAAATTTGGGAGTATACGAATACTCGTATACGCACCCACTCCCCCCCCCCCCCCCCCCCCCCCCCCCCCGTTTTGGAAAGGGGGATAACTGAACTCGTCTTTAGGCGAGCTGCCTACGTATTCCTTTCGGAAATCAAGCCATCTCGTAGTTCTGATTGTTGATGCGAGTATGCTTACTCGGCTGTCGCAGACTCTTCGATCACTCTAGTCGCTAGAATGATGTCTTTGTCCGGGTTTGTCTCCTCCGGTTGGGTAGAAGCGACGGGTGCGGAAGCTTGTTTCTTCTCGACCGTTACTTGTTTTGGGTCGTCTTCCGTGGGTGGTGGTGTGACCTTTGCCCGTTTTGGTTTCACAATTGCGACCGCCAATTGCCTGTGGGAAGCGAAATTCACACCGTCGATTTTCCGTCAAATATGGAAACTTAGGGAAAACCCTAATTTTCCCAAGGTTCTGGATCTCTACGGAAATCACTAAAACGATCAGAGTTAACAGAATATGGATGAGTAACAATAACAAAGAACAGAGAATAAAGAATTTGCTTGAGAGCTTTTTATTGAATAAGAGATTGACAACTGTTACAAAGAGAATCGCAGAGCTTAGACGTCGAAACGTTCTAAGGATCCGACTTGCTAGTCTAACACCTAAGTCCTAATTTCCTAAGCTAACAGACGCCTCTCTAGGTCTGATTTTCGTCCCCTGCTTCTGCCCTATGTCTCTTGTTTATATACTCCCTTCTTTGGTGGTTTGGTCCTTCCATTTTGCTCAGATTTGAGTTTATCGAGAATCTTCCTTTTATATATATCTTTTCTTTTCCCGCGGAAATCTTCTATTTATCTTCAAACTTGACATTTATCTTCCTTCTGCGGGTAAATCGTCAAAACGTTATCGTATCTTTGGGTTAGATTTTGTTAAAATCGCGAGATGGGATTTTATCATGTTTTAGGACCTTCCGAGCCGTTTTGCGACTTTATAAGAGATCGTTTCCTGATCCGATGCCATCTTTAATAAATTCCTCAAGTTAATCGTAAAGTTTAGCTACGTTCGTTTTTCGGTTGATCGTTGCCGTTTTTAGGATTCACTCGAGGTTTTTTTATTAAAAACGCGTTTTTACGATTCTTACGAAAAATCTCGAATAAATCGTATAATTTAGGCAATGTTCGGTGTTTCGTTTAACCGTTGCCGTTTTATACGATTTCCTCGAGTTCTTTCCAAGCAAACAAAGTTTTACGGTTTTTATCGTAAAACTCAAATGGTAGGAAAGATCAAGACGAAACGGGAGACATTTCGACCGTGGTTCGGGACATGATCGTGTCGAAAGACGTAAACCTTGAATCGGGGATGTGGCTGATCGAGGCTTGGGATGGTCGGCTCGACGTACGATAAACCGAACCGGACCGGTTCAGCTCACCGTACGCCGACCTATCTGGGAAGCTTCTACGGCGAGCTAGTCTTGGTCGAACTAGCTCGCTGTACGGCGAGCTAGTTCGGCCGAACAAACTCGCGATTTACGGCAGATGCGGTTTTTCGCGGTTTTGTGCTTAACTCGGATAATCGTGTAATCGACGTTCGTTTCGTTCTTCCGAGATAACGATTTCCAAATCTTTCTGCGGATTTCCTTTCTTCGGAAACTTCTTTTATAAAACGATTTCTCGAGTTTTATAAAACGATTTCTCGAGTTTTATAAAAAGATTTCTCAAGTTTTATAAAACGATTTCTCGAGTTTTATAAAACGTATTTTTGGATTCCGTAGAAAGATTTGATTTTATCTTTACAGAAGTTATCGTAGATGTTGATTTCGAGATTATGGTTTTTGACACCAACATTGCCTCAGCTTATGTTCGGCTAGGAAGCAAGATCGCGATTGTCTTTGGCATCCCCAGATCGCCGCAATTCCTGTAGGGGTCTGGAACTTGATGCCTAAGTGACAAGTCGACAGTACCGCCTTCATGGAGTTTATCCTAGGCGTGCCCATGATCACGTTGTAGATGGCCGGGAAATCGACGACCGCGAAGTTGACGATTTTGTCACTTCTTTGGCTGCCACAGGTAGTTGGATTATCCCAAGGTCATGGATGTCTCGCCGGAAAAACTGGTCAACGGTTTTAGAATCGGTTCGACTTCCGAGAGATCAATTCCCATGCACGCTAATGTGTTGCAAAAGATCACGTTGACGGTATTCCCAGTATCAACCAGGATTCGAGGGACTTCTAGGTCGCCTATCACTAAGTCAATGACGAGGGGATCGGCGTGTGGTTGATCGATTCCGCCGGTTTCTGCATCGTCGAAAGAGATCACCCCCTTTAGAGTGTCATCCGACGGCACCTTCCAACTCGAGCCGTTTTCGGCTTTCCGTTGGTAGGATTTGATAGACGAGACGGTGACATTGTATGCGATTCACCGATAATCATATTGATTTTTCGGCGGTTAGCGTCGTTACCCTTCTCGTCTTGTCTTCGTCTGCATTTTTCTCCCGACTGGTTCCCTTGAGGCGGAGTTTCCGCGTGCTGGTTCCTATCGTTTTTCGGAGGGCGATCCGAATCGCGGATGAGATCCTTGAAACTGGATATATTGGAGAGTTCTCCCGCGATCAGTTTTACGGCAAGCCTGGCGCCGAGAACTTCTCAGTTCACGGTGGAGTGCCCACGGGTTTGGTGGAGACCGTAGAAGGAATTCTCTTCGTAGTTCGAATTTCTTGTCCAGGTGTTCCCCGTAGTTCACTCTTGTTCTGATCCGGAGTTGATGGCGTAGTTGTGTGCCCTTGGAGATCCTGGCCCTCGTGATGGACGAACTTGTCGTTACGAGAGTTTTTCTTTTTCTGCTTCTGCTCGGACGCGATATCCTTTGCGGATGCTTTCGTCGGCTTATGCTTTTAGGACAGGACTCTACTCTCCTCTTCGATAGTTATGTAATCTGTAGCCTTGTAGAGCGCATCATGGATTATCCGTGGTTTTTCGAGAGTTATCCACTTTCGAAATTTTGACTTGAACCATAGCGGTTTTCTGAGCGCGTCGATGGCGGCTTTTTCGCTGATTCCGCTAACCCTAGCCATGACGAGTTTGAATTTGCTCATGAAATCGCGGAGGGATTTGTCCTCCTTCTGCGACAAGCTCCAGAGATCAGCGTCAGAGGTTTCCGGATTGATGAACATCAAGTACTGCTTCAGGAATTCGGAAGCGAGTCGGCGGAAACTTCCGATCAAATTCCGCCTGAGTTTGGCGAACCACTAGAGCGCCGCTCCTTCCAGGTTTTCGACGAAAAGACGTCTTTTTCGTGATCCTTGAGCTTGGCTCGTCCCATGGTAATCTGGAAGGCCTGCAGGTGCGCTTTTGGATAAGTTGTCCCGTCGTAAGTTGGCACATTAAGTTTCCCAGGATCGGGTAGCTTGACCTCGGTGATGCGAGCCGTGAAGGGCATTTTCCGAGATTCATTTAGCAGCCGATCGATTTCGGGTGCGGCGCTGGTAGCGTGATGAATCTGAGATTTCACCGCTTTTACCGCTGCGGCCGTTTTAGTGATGTAGTCGTGGAGATCGCAGATCTCGGTTAGATCGCCAGCAGTTTTCCGACCTCGTCGGCGTTTGCTGCGAGTAACTGGAGATTGCCGGACGTTTTTGCGTATCGCGCAAAGTAGAGCTACTCCTCGTCTCCAGTAAGAGAACGCTCGAGAGAAGACTCTGGCAGAGGGCTGTGAGTTTTTCTCCTCCTAGGATGAACATCCGCGTTCTCGTCTGACGAGTCGGCTTGGTCGCTCGTTTCCAGGTTAACCCTTCCGACGCCGTCTTGCTCGGTCTCCTGTTTGCGAGTAGGAGATTTATCCGATTCGTTTAGCGTCGCGTCAGGGTTATCTTTTTCGGAATCTTTCTCCAGTAAGTTACCCTGCTCGGTTATGGGGCGATCCATAAGAGTCTCGAAATTGAGCCTCCTTCAGCGGATTTTAGTAGTTCTGCAGGGGCGAATTGCTCTGGTTTTCGCCTTAGGGTTTCAACTTGTTTTGCGAGTGAACCAATGAGCTTTTCCTGCTCTTCCGATTTTTTGTTAAAATCGGAGAGCATCTTTTCGATGGTCTCGGCATTAGCGTTTGTAGCGTTGGCCGCGGGCGCATCTTGTGGTGGTGGTGTTTTGTCAACGTTATCGCTTTCGTCGCGAGTTTGGTTGTTACCAGTCATGGTTTCTCAAATGAGCGTGCTGCGGCTTGAGTGTAAGATAGATCCGACCCCCCCCCCCTCCTTCTAGTGCCAAACTGTGGGAACCAAAATTCTCCTACTGTCAAGAAATCGTAAATAAGGGAACTTTGAGTAAACCCTAAGTTCCCAGAGGACCCGCCTATATGCGGAACCGCACAAGAACAATTAAGAAAACGATGAATGTGAAATTAAAGTATAAATAAACGAGATTGAGAGCAAAAAGGATCTTATTCCGAATCTACCTAAGAACGGTTACAACGAGAGTAGCCTTAGCTGCATGAGCCGTCGGCGAAATCCCTAACTCTAGCAATCTAAGACCGAAACCCTAGTTGAGACGCAGCTCGATAACAAAAACGAAAATATTCTTAAACGCTAAGTTTGGTGGTGAAAGCTCAGATAACTCTTCCTCTGCTACTGCTCTATGCCTCTGGCTTATATACTCCCTTCCTTGTTGGTTTGGTCCTTCCATTCCGCCCAGATTCGAGTTTATCGAGAATCTTCCTTTTATGTTTATCTTTCTTTTTTTCCCGCGGAAATCTTCTATTTATCTTCAAACTTGACATTTATCATCAAACTTGACATTTATCTTCCTTCTGCGGGTAAATCGTCAAAACGATATCGTATCTTCGGGTTAGATTTTGTTAAAATCGCGAGATGGGCTTTTATCACGTCTTAGGATCTTCTGAGCCGTTTTGCGAAAAACCGTTTTACGACTTTATACGAGATCGTTTCCTGATTCGATGCCATTTTTAATAAATTCCTCGAGTTAATTGTAAACTTTAGCTACGTTCGTTTTTCGATTAATCGTTGCCGGTTTTTTTACGATTTTTAGGAAAAATCTCGAATAAATCGTATAGTTTAGGCAATGTTCGGGGTTTCGTTTAACCGTTGCTGTTTTATACGATTTCCTCGAGTTCTTTTCCAGAAAACAAAGTCTTACGGTTTTTATCATAAAACTCGAACGATAGGAAGGATCGAGACGAAACGGGAGACATTTCGACTGTGATTTGGAACATGATCGTGTCAAAGGACGTATGCCTTGAATTGAGGACGTGGGAGACCGAGGCTTGGGATGGTCGGCTCGACGTACGACGAGCCAAACCGGGCCGGTTCTGCTCGCCGTACGGCGAGCTACCCAGGAAGCGTCTAGCTCGCCGTACGGCGAGCTACTCATGATGGGTCTAGCTCGCCGTACGGCCGAATCAGCTCGCGGTTTACGGCGGATGCAGTTTTTCGCGGTTTTGTGCTTAACTCGGACGATCGTGTAATCGACGCCTGTTTTGTTCTTCTGAGACAACGATTTCCACTTTAATCCGCGGATTTCCTTTGTTTTGAAACTTCTTTTATAAAACGACTTCTCGAATTTTATAAACGACCTCTCGAGTTTTATAAAACGGCTTCTCGAGTTTTGTAAAACGGCTTCTCGAGTTTTATAAAACAATTTCTCGAGTTTTATAAATGTATTTTTTATCTTTTTGCAGAAAGTTTTGGCTATTGATTCCGTCATACCGATTTTGATCCCAACACAATGAGAATATCTTTTCTAGTATCTTGGACAAAGAAAAACAGAAAAATGTTGGAGAAGATGAAGAAGACAAAGAAGATGATGAATTTGAAAGCCGAGTTGATATGTTCAACGAGTCAGATGGTGCAACATCCGAAGATGATAACTTTAGCTCATACAGTGAGTCTGAAGCACAAGACGAAGATTCACCGACACTACCGCCTAAAAAGAGATCTCAGAACTTGTCAATGAGCGGATCTAAAGGGGATTCAGAGATTCTAAGGTTGGAGATGTCTTTGCTAAACTTTACTATTGGGCAACGATACGAGAGTAAAGCTAAGTTGGAAAGACGACTAAAACTTCTTACGGTGAGAGATCGATTTGATTTTGATGTGGAAGTTCGTGCTTCAATATAAGGGGATTTCCCGACATTTTATGTTCGTATTTACGATTCAAAAAATACATGTTCTCTAACTAAGCGTTCTAATTGATCTCGACAAGCAACACCAGATATTTTAGGACAATTGTACAGGGACTTTCTCGGCGACGTTGGTCCGGCCGTTCAACCTACGAGTGTCGGAATAGCTCTCACTATAAAGTTTGGTCTCAAGGTAATTATTTTAGTAAAGCTGACTTATATCAACGTTACAGCTGAGTTATATAAACTTCAATGATGCGGCTGAGTTAACTAAGTTATTGGGCTGAGTTATATAAACCTCAACGTTGTGGCTGATTTAGTTAAGCTTTTGGGCTGGGTTATCTATACATTATGTCTGAGTTAGTTAAGTTATCCGACTGAGTTATTTATACGTTATGGCTGAGTTAGTTAAGTGATTCGGCTGAGTTATTAATACGTTCTAGCTGAGTTGGTTAAGTTATTGGGCTGAGTTATTAATACGTTCTGGCTGAGTTAGTTAAGTTATTGGGCTAAGTTATTAATACGTAATGGCTGAGTTATTAATACGTTGCGACTGACCCTATTTGTATTCATTTGGGCAGATGGATTATTGGAAATCATATAAGACTCTGAAATTTGCAAGAGAAATCGATGAGGGAACACCTGAGAGTGGGTTTGAAAACTTTCCCTCTTACTTATATATGATAAGAAGGGAAAATCCTGATACAATAACTCGTCTTCAAATTGATAAGTTTGGAAGATTTATGTATGTGTTCCATGCGTTTAGTGCGAGCATAAATGGGTTTCCTTTCATGCGCAAAGTTGTGGTTGACGATGGTACGTTTCTTAATGGCAAATACAAAGGGACGCTTCTAACAGCACTAGCTCAGGATGGTAACTTTCAGATTTTTCCAATGGCCTTCGGTGTGGTTGATATAGAGAATTACGATTCGTGGCACTGATTTTTTACACAACTAAAACTTTTGATCCTGATGACAAGGGTCTTGCGATAATCTCAGATATGCATAACTCGATTCGGAATGCTGTTCGAAATGTGTATCCGTTGGCTTCTCGAGGAATTTGCACGTATCATTTATATAAGAACATTTTGGGACGGTACAAAGGAAAAGATATATTTTGTCTGGTGAAGAAAGCGGCAAGATGTTTTAAGATGCCTGACTTTAATGCAATGTTCAAGGATATTGAAGCTATTAATCTTGACCTTCATGGGTACCTCCAAAAAGCTGATGTCAGATTGTGGGCGTGTGTTCATTTCCCTAGCGAAAGTTACAATTTGATGACTACGAACATAGCGGAATCAATGAATAGAGCATTGTCAAATGGTAGAGGTCTTAACATTGTTCGGCTACCAGAATCGATACGGGTTATGATGACCAGATGGTTTGCTGAACGGAGAGAGGATGTTGTATCGCAGCGAATCACGATTACACGTGGTGTAGAGAAATTACTACTTATAAGTTAGTCGTATCATTAAATAAGTCATCCTAAATAGATTTCATAAGTCATCTGTATCATTAAATAAGTCAGCCTAAATAGATTTCATAAGTCAGCCGTAACATTTAATAAGTCAGCCTAAGTAGATTTCATAAGTAAGCTGTATCATTAAATAAGTTAGCCTAAACAGATTTCATAAGTCAGCTGTAACATTTAATAAGTCAGCCTAATTAGATTTCATAAGTCAGCCATAACATTTAATAAGTCAACCTAATTAGATTTCATAAGTCAGCCTAATTAGATTTCATAAGTCAGCCTAAGTAGATTTCATAACTCATCCGTTGCAATGAATAAATCAGCCGAAATAGATTTCATAAGTCAGCCGTAACATTTAATAAGTCAGCCTAAATAGATTTCATAAGTCAGCCTTTAATGCTTTTCATTGTTTATTTATAATAGGGTCGTGTTACTACCGCGAGTCTGTTGACAGTACAAAGGATCGATGATCATCACACTGAAGTTACATATGGTGAGTCTTTGCATGTTGCTAACTTGGAAGGGAGAAAGTGCACATGCCGGCGTTTCAAACTGGAGAGATTACCATGTTCGCAAGAAATCGCAACTGCGGAGTCCATGAATGTTTGTCATATCTGCCTGTGCAGTCCTTACTATACCAGTGCTTATTTGGTGAGAGCATACGCTCATTCGGTCATGCCGGTTGATTCAGCGCAACCAGTTCCAGAAGACGTGGTTAACCAACCATGGTTTCCCCTGTCTTTTCGTCTACAGCCAGGAAGGCCTAAGAAAAATAGGATGAAATCTTCTTTAGCAGTTGCACTTGGAAACAAACGTCCTAGGAAAGACCACACATGTTCTCGTTGTAGACAGATTGGTAATAATGTGAAAAATTGTCCGATGTAAAAGTATTGTATGGATTTTTACGTTTTTGTATTACGGCTGAGTTACGGTTAAACGATGGTGCTTATTTATGGATTTTAATGTTTTATTGTATTTCGGCTGAGTTTTGGTTTAATTGTGGTTGAGTTCTGGTTGAATTAGGTTTTGGTTAAATTACGGCTGAGTTTTTAGTTCAGATATGACTCCGTATTGGTTTAATTGATAAAATATTCCCACCTAAAATATGAAACGTCTCAATTAAAATTACTCCCTCCGGCTGGGTTTATTGGTTGAATTACGGCTGAATTTCTGGTTCAGTTACGGTTGAGTTTATTGTTTATAATAAATCCGCCCAAAATATGATTACTCCTTTATGGCTGAGTTATTAAATGATTAATGGCTGAGTTATTAAATGATTATTGGCTGAGTTGTATTACGTCTAGTTGATTACGGCTGATTTATAGTTCTATTACGGGTGAGCTATGTTAAGATTAACGACTGAGTTATTGAAAAGATATGGCTGAGTTACATAAAGCGATTACAATACATGACTAGATTAAAAATAACAGTAGCAAAATACGACCAAAAATAACACACAAACCACCACGTAAAACGATTCTGTCTTGATTCTATAAACTCTTTCTTCAACCGACCCAATTTAGCTTTGACATCCGTCAAGTCTTTTTTCATGTCACTCATTACTAACTTCATATCCTCAACCTCTTCTACCAAACTCTCATCAACCCATTTGAATAAATGTCTCTACTTGCACTAATATAATCAGATCTCAGTAGCACAAAATTAATATAAAATAATAAAAAAATTTAACATTATTATATTCTCTGGCACAAAAATAGTACAATCTTCCTAAATTTGTAACTGATCCAGATGTAAATATCTCTGAGGCTTCACCACACCAACACTGTTTTGGCGTTCCTCTCTCCACATTCCTACATAGTCGGTTTACATTTCCTGCAACGAAATCCTATTAATTTGAAAGTCAAATAGGAGCAAAACCTTAAGCAATTTACGTGATGAGATACTGTTAGATGAGGAAGACATTTTTTTTAGAACTCTAATCCCAACTTTTGCAGAAGATGATAGGAACGACGAATTTATTTTCAAGAAAAGTGACTTTATTACATCGATATTAGAGCCTCATAAAGTGGTTTAAAAATTGGGCCAGGAATGGGTTTAATAATTCAAAATCTTACGGCTGAGTTGTACTGGTTGTATTGCGGCTGAGTTATACTGGTTGTAATACGACTGAGTTATACTGATTGTATTACGGTTGAGTTATACTGGTTGTATTACAGTTGAGGTATACTGGTTGTATTACGGCTGAGTTGTACTGGTTGTATCACGGTTGAGTTATACTGGTTGTAATACAGCTGAGTTATACTGCTTGTATTACGGCTGTGTTATACTAGCATGTTGGTTGAGTTATTATATTCAGGCTGCTTTATACTAATATTATGGCTGGGTTAGATAAATGTTAAGGCTGGGTTTTATTCAAATAACGATAATATGAAATGAAAATGCGAATTACATTCAGAAACCAAAATTTTCAGGTCCAAACTCTTCAAACATATCCACGAGAACAAGTCAAACTCTAGTTAGCATCTAATCAGGCTTCTTGCCACCAAACGCCCAATTCCTCTTTATCATCCGCATTTGATGACAAAATATCGTTCTGGCTACGTGATTAAAATTATCCCAAACTTCGTAATTATGCTTCGGATCCCAAGTATTATTTTGCTAAAAAAAAAGAACCTAACTAATATTACAAATGTTGTTAAATCTAATATGGATACATAATCGATGCTTACATCGAGTTCAAGAAACCAGCGTTCCTTAAGATGATTGGGAATAACATGGTAATTCGGCCACTCATGAACCCATCCTTCTCGAAGAATGGGTGGGATCGCAACCGATAGATCATGCAAAAACCTAAACCACACTACAGTGGTTCTGTCAACACATAGACCCATCCCAGGGTTTAGAAAGGGTAGGTTTATCCCGATCTGCAGAGCTTAGTATATCATTCACACTGATCGCTAACCTTAGTGACCAACCAGGGACAACAACCGAGATAACTATTTCTATAATACAAGAGAAAAGCGACAAGAGGACTATATAGAGAGGTATAGAACGTCAAACGTCATGAAATAACATGAAGAAAATTAATCAGATTTCGGCAGTATACAGATCGTCCAAAAACATGAAACGACGCAATTTAATTTACACTTTGCGGCTGAGTTATTGACAACACGGCTGAGTTTTAGTTACTGCTGTGTAATGTTCCCGCCCACCCCAGTGTTTCGCAAGTATTTAGTTCCCGCCCAAAAATAAGAAACAACGCGATTAAGTTACACTTTTCAGCTGAGTTATTGACATGTTACGGCTGAGTTTTGTTTGGGATAAGTTTATATTTTAAGGTTTAGGGTTAATTATTTGGGTTTTAGTGTTTAGGCTTTAGGTTTTATGGTTTAGGTACCACTATAAAATATAAGAAATTATACAAATCCAATTGGAAAAAAAAATATTATTTGGTATACTTTGTATTTGGTACATTCAACACCTATATAAACACATAAGGTTTTAAGTATTTGTAGGATAACATATACCTCAAGATCATGATCTATTCGAAACTTATAATCAATGAAGTATACACACTCTGTTGATTATATATTCATCTAAAATTAATAATATTAATTACTAATAACATTTTAAAGTAAATTGTCCAACATTATGGTATGTTTGTGATTTGGCTGAGTTATATGAAGCGTTATGGCTGGCTTATAGAAACGATACGGCTGGGTTATATTAAGCATATTTTTATTTTAGGTCTATTTGTGGTATGGCTGAGTTATATGAAGCGTTACGGCTGGCTTATAGAAATGATACGGCTGGGTTATATTAATTTTTTTTTGATTTTAGGGTATATTTGTGGGTGGTTGAGTTATATAAAGAGATACGGCTGGCTTATAGAAACGATATGGCTGGGTTATATAATGATGCGGCTGGGTTATATAAAACATATTATTAGCGAAAGTAAAATATAAAACGTTCAAAGGCTACATAATCTGCTGATACATCCCATTTCTTCCTTCATCGAGGATATCTGCTGCCATCTTCACACGTATACCTTGAATACTCTTATCATTTATCCCATCAAAAGGTACGCCAAGCGCCAAGCATTCCACAAATTTCAATTTATACACTCCATAATCGTCAACTTGGTTGTTTTGTGGAATGTATTTGCCTTTCCTCTTTCAGCACGTAAACTGCTTCTTACTAGGTTTTCGAAGATTGGCAGGAATATTTTCGTTCAATAACGTAGGTAGCATTTGCGTAAGCGGCTTAAATGCATCTACCATTTTCTGTTCACTTTCAGGTGTTACCTGTCCAATGATTGGATCGTAGCAATCAATCTTCTCCTTAAGCAGATCCACGTGAAACGCGACCAAATGATCGCCTGATACTTGAAGAACTCCGTACAAGTGATCCACATTCTCATACCACTACGAGTTTGTAATACAGTCTTTGGGAATCCTACCGCTTACAAAATCTTCATAGCCATTGTCTTTGAACTTCGTCCGCGACAGATTTATCTTGTACTGCTTGTAATCGTGAACCCATATACAGAGAAAACAGACGTCAATAAATGCAATGTGCTTGGACCAGAATGGGCTGGGATCTCGCATGGACCTTTTAATGAGGATTCTCATAAACGCACCAACATGCTTATACATAAACACAAAATCAAGCCAATATAAATGAATACTTAACTCAGCCGTAAGGAATACGTAACTCAGTCACATAGAAAGCCTAACTCAACCACATAAAATACGTAACTCAGCCGCGTAGAAAATATAACTCAGCCACATAAATATATAACTCAACCATAAAGAATACTTAACTCAGCCACATAAAATATATAACTCAGCCATAAAGAATACTTAACTCAACCGTAAACAATACTTAACTCAGCAAAATCAAATACTTAACTCAGCCACATAAAATGTATAACTCAGCCGTAACATAGACTTACTTCATCATACAGCCGTCCATATTCTCTGTCTGGCCACGGTCTTTCAGTGATGAGGATTCTGTAGAACTCACCCTTATGGTCTATTGTTTTTGAAGACGAAACGTCCTTATGTTTCTCTAGGTGTTCCTTAAGTTTATCCAATTTTGTTGGATCAATCGGTGCTAAAGGATCATATATTCCTGGTGAAGGTTCAAAATTCTTCTTCATGCACGTCGTTCCATTGTTTCCAATGTAAGGAAAAACTGTTGCTGAAGGAGCATTATCAGCCAACAATGCACACCCAGTTGGAGATAACTGAACATTTCTCTCCCGATATTTCTTTATTCTTTCAAATCTGATCATATCCTCTTTCCCCACATCAGACTCGGGAAGTACTTGGTTTTGTGCTGCGATTACTCCTCAGTCACATCCGCAAGCTCACTGTCGGCTTGAATCTGTTTCGGCTGAGGTATAGGTACTTTTATTAGACTCGAAAGCGTTTTCCCTTTTGGAACAGGGGCCTCCTTCTTTAACTCCACCGTATTTTTTTCTTTAACTCAGCCTCAACCTTCTTAGCAGTGGCTTCTTGCTTCTTTAACTCGGCCTAGTTTTTTCTTCAACTCAGCCTCAACCTTCTTAGCAGCGGCTTCTTGCTTCTTTAACTCTTGGTTATGTAACTCAGCCTCATCCTTTTGTTTAACCTCATCTCTTTTCAGTTTTAACTTCATCCTGCAGCCGCGTCCGAAGGCTGAGTCCTTAGCAAGAGAAATACCAACGAAATTAACATAAGATGTTGCTCCGCATTCGTAGGCTGGGTCGTCAACCAAATTCTTTTTCACACCCTTAATAGGGGTCTTATTTAAAGGTGGACTATTGACAAAGTGCTGCGGAAAAGACTTCGTTCGTGGCAGTGGCGGTGGCGGTGACGGTGACGGCAACAGTAGAGATTGTGGGGGAACTTTATAGAGGTACTCCTCCAGTGCAACTTTGACTAAATCAGAAATGTTATTTTCAGCAAGGTTAGAATGAGCATTGTTGGACTCGTAGCTGGTTAACCACACATCAAAGTTTTCAAATTTCCTATCGTAGTTCTCTAATTTTACGGTAACATTCTCCAGAGAATACGCTATGCTCAACAATACTGGATTGTTCCCAATATATTCCCTACCTTCGCTCTCGCTAGCACCCTTTCCCTCCACAATAACTTCGTCTTCAATGATGTTCATTCCTCTCTGTCTTAACTTTCTTCTGCTTCTTAGTGGGTGGCTCATCCTTTGACGAAACATCAACCTCTATTTGTTTGCGTTTCATCTGGGTTCCCCAAAAACCTCTAACAAACCTACATCTATGTATGTCCGTTATCAAGTTAACGAGTTGTGTGTCATCTATTTCATCCGGCCACTGAGGAAATATCTCTTTTACAGAGTCCTTCATAACTATTTTTCTCATGCGCACCTGCAAACTCAGCCACCATAACAAAATAACTCAGCCACCAAATACATTATAACTCAGCCATCAAATAACTAATAACTCAGCCATAAAATAACTAATAACTAATAACTCAGCCACCAAGTACCAAATAACCCAGCTATCAAATACATACTAACTCAGCCATCAAATAACTAATAATTCAGCCATAAAATAACTAATAACTCAGTCACCAAGTACCAAATAACCCAGCCACCATATACATACTAGCTCAACCATCAAATGGCTAATACCAAATAACCCAGCCACCAATAATATACTAAATCAGCCATCAAATAACTAATACCAAAAAATCCAGCCACCAAATAAATAAGTTGACACCTTACCTTGCCATGCTCTCTAATCTCCTCAGAGATGAGAGTATCAAAACTTGAACGTGTACGCTTTCCACCCCATCAAAAAGTGGAACTTCTTGCTCATTGACCACTTTCCCAAAACACTCTCCAAAACAAATGACAGATTCATACGCCCAAACCAATAACACGTCCTTCAAACCGCTTACGGTGTATGACTCTCCTTGTGGATTCAACAACTTCATAGAGTCAAAAAAACTTCATATGCAGTCCGAACCCATGGATACGTCATCATGGCTTCATCGTAGAATACTATTTTTTCACTTTCAAACGGTATCCTAGAATTATGATGCAAATCATAAAATCCCATGGCTTGAAGAAGTAACAACCCTAACCATTTACGCTTTTCAAAAATCCAGGCCGGACATACCTCTAATGCTGCCCTCAGTTCATCTAACTTGGGTCCCACCCCGAGCGGCAGATTCAACTCCTCCCAAAATGCTTTGTATTGGTCAGGTTCAAAATTTTCTGTTGGCACTGGATATGTGTTTAACCCAGTGATCTTACCAAATTCATGTAAGCTAAACCTGATAGGTTCATCACAGACTCCAAATCTCCTTATATACTTGAAGCTGTCTACATAGTGATAGTGTACAGTCCTACCAGACCACACGCTTTTGCGTTCAGTTAGCTTAACAATTATTCCAAGAGGACTTTGCTTCAGGTGATCCCACACACCCCGTCCTATTGATTCTCTGACATAAAGGAATTCTCCCATATGAAAAATTGTGATTAATCTTTTTATTTTGTAGATTATAAGCCCCTTCAGCGTAAAGTCTTGGAAGATAATCACGTGCTTGATCTTCAGAAACATACATCTGATCCTAAAACACACACATATATATATATATATATATATATATATATATATATATATATATATATATATATATAAATAAGCCGCAATAGAAAAATTAACTCAGTCACAACATAATACATAACTCAGCCGTAATAGAAAGAAAACTCAGCCACAACATAGTAACTCAGCCATAATACAACAAACTCAGCCACAACATAATAAATAAGTCAGCTGTAATAAAAACAAAGCTCAGCCACAACATAGTATACCTCAGGCATAATACAACAAACTCAGCCTCAACATAATACATAACTCAGCCGTAATAGAAATAAAACTCAGCCACAACATAGTATAACTCAGCCATAATACAACAAACTCAGCCACAACATAATACATAACTCGCCGTAATAGAAACAAGCCACAACATAGTATAACTCAGCCATAATACAACAAACTCAGCCTCAACATAATACATAACTCAGCCGTAATAGAAACAAAACTCAGCCACAGCATAGTATAACTCAGCCATAATACAACAAACTCAGCCACAACATAATACATAACTCGCCGTAATAGAAACAAAACTCAGCCACAACATAGTACAACTCAGCCATAATACAACAAACTCAGCAACATAATCAATAACTCAGCCACACCATAATCTATAACTCAGCCGCAATAGATCACAACATACATCAAATTCAGCCACAGTATAAATTAACCCAGTTACAACATAATCTATAACTCATTCACATCGTAAATCAAACTCAGTCACAACATACTGGAGAAGATGATTTCGTAGATACGATGGCGACGAAGTCGACTACATAGAAACTTGTGCAGAAAAGACGTTATCGACGAAGACGATATCAGAGAAAATTCGAGACAAGACAATTTGGGTAATGGTTTGGGTTTAACGACGAAGAAAGAAAGTTGTGACGTTATGATTTTTTTTTCTATTCACCGGAAATATGGGGATGGTTGATTTTCCTGTGGCACAAAAGTTAGTGACGTGGAATTCCTAATTAGTGATGTGGATTTCATAATTAGAATTAATCTCAACAAAAATAAAATTAAACAAGGTCTTTATGTTAATTTCTTAAGGGTCTGAAAATATTTCAATAATTTTTACAAAATATATATTATTCTAGTCATATACCAGTTTTTCTGTGCTATTTTAGTTTTGATCCAAAAAAAAAAAGAGTTTTGTAACAATGTAATTGAATCACCCACTGGTCCATTTCCTTTTTTACTGGATTCGTCTGGTAAGAAGCTAATGGATAGGGTCTCGGCAATCTTCTTCGTCTGCCTCCTCCATGGCGTCTCAGCCGTCTTCTATAACTGCGCCTGCATCGGCACATCTGCACTACACAATGTCAGAGATGCAAATCGAAGAGAGCCATGCTGATGCAGATCCACAGCAACACTATAGGTGTTGCCAAATCTGCACTTAATCCTCCAAAGTCCAATTTCATACTGCAAATTATGAGACATAAAGAAGCTGGTGTTTCCTTTTCTCTCTGTTTATACACTTGGATATATAATAGAAGGAATTAAAAATGCTTCTTTGTTGTTGTTCTTTGTTATCAGAAAAGATAGAACTGTGAGCAAGTAGAGGAACAAGATCCATGCATTAGTTGTTGTTCTTCTTCGATGTAATTGAAGACAGTTTTGTATGTTGGAAATGATCTTCATCGGTACACAACTTGCAAGGAGTATTCACTAATTATCTGACACCTTGGATCATGTTAAGTTTTTGCTATTCTCTACCTTTGAACCACTCTTCTTATTCGCTGCCTTTGTACCATTCTTCTGGTGAAAATTGTATATGAATCTGGCTGTCCATTGAAAGGAATTTATTTGTATTTTTGAGGGTTTACTGATTCTCATTACCTTTAAAATATCTGTATGTGCCTGATGCTGGATGTAACAGTGACATCAAGGCTTTCGATTTGCTTCTCCCCGAGGTACTTTAGTAACTCGACTGAAAGGAGAGACCAAGGACGGGGTCGAACCGTCATTCCAGGATTTGTAATTTGTCTTCTGATATCTTTATAAAGAAAACGATTGTTTGTTTGTCCCTATAAAAACAGGTGTATGGTCCAAGGTAGTAGCCATGGAAGAAGGGTTTTCTGCTAAATACAAATCTAAATCTACTATCTACACCTAGGTTTATTTCAGTTGGTTACAACAGATGTGCTAATTATTTCCTACTCTAATTTTCGTAAGGCTAACAAATGCTAGAAAATGTTGGATTGTGCTTGCAGATATCAAGTTCCACGAGTATAACCATCCATGAATTTCAGGCGCGGCACATTTCTTTGCTTCTTCCATCTGTGTCCTCTACAGTTTCCATTTTCAATAGCTGAATCTGCTAATGCACAAGAGACACTACAAGAAAAAAAAATTTTACGAGGGAGATATTCCTTGTAAAGTTATTGTAATAGAGGTGTTACGACGAAATTACAAAGAACAACGTTTCATTGTTAAACGCCCGTCCTAATGAGATATTCGTCGTAATTTCCTTCTTAAGTTACGATGAAAACGTGTCGTCGTAAAGAAGAAGTAAGAAGTTCGTCGTAAACGACTCGTTACATTTCGACTTAAAGACCTCGTTACCCCTCATCGTAAATTCATCAGTACATGTCGTCGTAAGTCATCGTTACATGTCGTCGTAAAGTAGTGGTTACACATATGTAAATGTTACGAGGAATTTACGTTTCGTCGACGTAAATTCGATGTAACAGTTTACGACGAATTACCATGTCTATCGATGTAAATTCCTTGTAATACTTTTACCTCGACTTTACTTTTAAACATATAATATTATATTATATTGATAAATATTTGAAATATAAATATACAAATTATGAAACAAAATATTTAATTTTATAATTGTTAAAAAGCCATAATATAAAAATCATAACATAATATTTAAATTTATATAACAAAAACGAAACAAAATAAAAAAACTACTAAACGTTATTTGGGTCGAAGTAGTCATGGCCAGTGTCATCTTGTGTCGTTGGATGTTGCGGCATCCCGAGAGCCGCTTGTATCGCATTCAACGCTTGCAGCATAGTTGGATTATCCACCACAAAGAGGTGAAGAAGATCCTCAAGTGAATCCAAGCGAGCCTTCTGAGAATCCATATGAGACCGCATCTGAGAAATCTCCTCATCCCGTCTCGAAACATATGACGAAGTCGCTCTTGGGACTTCGTTGACCGAGCCTATTCCCACGACCCGTCCCTTCTTCCTGATATACATTATAAATATTTAATTATATTATATAAAGGAATATAAATAAATTAAAATTTATTTTAAAATTTACCTCTTCGAAAATACGGTCGACTTCTTCCGAAGTCAATTTGACCGGTAATTCATCGGAAGCCTCTTGGGTTAACTGTGTCTCCCACTCTTCAACCCGAGCAGTCACATCGTTATAGAGTTTCTCCGATGCTGGATCAACAAAAACTCCGTCTGATGTGGCGTGAGTCATCATGAAAAGTTCACCCAAAGATGGTAAAATTCCAGTCTTCTCGTACTACAGAATAAAAATTAAATTTCAAAAAGAAATTTAGTTAATAAACAAATTAAAAGAATTAAATTAAACTTACAGCATCTAAATGGATCCGGCGTGCGGTTTTTTCCCGGTTCTATGAAGCATTGTGTCGTTACTGTGTTTGTCCTTCGTTCTCCGGCTTCTAGAGCACTTGACCGACTCAGGATGGCTCCAAAAGGCGATGAGGCCATCCCATACATGCTTCGAGATCTCGGTGGGCTTCGCTTTATACCCGTGGAATTCCCACTTGTCCTTCCAATCCGAGACTGTGTTGGCAAGACGGAGTTGTGCCATTTTTTCAAATCCCGCCTTCACCTTCTTGGTGAGCGATATGTTCCAGTGCCACTTTTTTTGAAAAAAATATTTTTTTATTCCATATTAAAATAAATAATGTAATATTTAATAATTCAAATTTTAAAATTGTTTACCGCAAACATTTTGAACCACGTTCTCCTAACGTGTTGTGGAGTCATCGTCCAATTTGGATGGACCTCGAGCAAATAGCCTTTTATCGTGTCAAAAACACTTCGACTGACACGATTGTTGGCTCCAAACCTGAAAATAATACCAATTTGTTAGAAAAAAAATATCTAATAAAAATGTATAAAAAAAAGTGCCGCGGGGTCGATCAGGATCAAGAATGTCTAACCCCTCTCGGCCCGGTTGGCGAAGAAGATCCTCAACATTATATGTGGCGTAAGGTGCAGATGGAGGTATCCGCAAATCTGGATGAAGCTGCTCAGCATCAGCGGGTACATATGGAGGAGGGGGTGCTGGAGCAGGAGGTGGATGCATCTGAAAGGGAATCTCATTCCCCGGATAATACGCCTCAGAGTCAGGGACAGCATTGGATGAGGACGGTGCGGAAAAAGACGGTCCAGTAGAACTGACGCCATCGCCAAACAACTCACCATAAGTAGCACAGACAACTGGTCTAACTCTAAGAGCCATCTACAATATAATTAAAAATGTCATCATCTTGATTATCGTAAATAAAATACGTAAATTAATCACTTATACTAATTCTCTAAGCTAATCACCTAAACTATCCACCTAATTAACTACCTAAACTAAACTAGAAAAGGAAAAAGAGAGAGAGAGAGAGAGAGAGAGAGAGAGAGAGAGAGAGAGAGAGAGGGAGAGAGAGAGAGACTTACATCGAGTTGGAGAGGAAGTTGGGACGAATGAACTATGCATCGTCGTTGTGGTTTGTATAGAGAATTGACTTTCATCGTAAAGTCCAAGTAACGTTACGACAAAATTACCAGGCCCGCGTTTTTGTACGACCTTACGTGGCCTGGTTTACGATGAAAGTACCAGGCCCGCGTTTTCTTACGTCGACATTATGTATCCTGGTTTATGTCGACATTACGAGGCTTCATTTACAACGAAATTACTAGGCCCACGTTTATTTACGTCGATATTACGTGGAAAAAATGAATCCCGAAAATCAAATCCCTAAACCCCAAAGTTACTTATCTTACAACATCATCTCTTCTTTTTCTTCTTCTCTTAACTCTTTTACACATTCATCCTCTTTATCCAATTTTTCTAAACGCTAAACTCTTAATCAAACTTTTAAAACCCAAATGAATAATAGTTATATATATTATTACATAAGAAACACAACATTTGGTACACATTGTACATCATTCAGAATCATTCAAGTTCTCATCAACATCAGCATAATCATCATCACTTACATCAAACTTGTTTTCGCCTGCTTCATCCGTCACATCTTTGGGAAGATCTTCATATTGACGGTTATTGGGATCAATAAGAAGGATTTGATCAGTTTCTTGATCAGGTACTTCTACTTGCATAGGTGGTTCTTCTTGCAAAGGTGGTTCTTCTCCAGAAATCAAGGTGTAATCTTGATAACAACTAACCAAGTTATCCCCGAGTTTCTAAGGCGAGGATATGGGATGAAGCTTACTAGCTTGGCTTGGGATGCTAAGATGAAAGGCCGAATTTTTTGTATCTTCTTACGGAGTTGACTTCCACAACACCAAATTTGTTAAAGCGAACAACCCTGTTCACAACAGGGTCGAACAAGATTACACATTTCAGAATCAATAACCCCGCAAATTCCACTTCAATAATCTCCTGCAAAATTTCATAAAAGTCTGTTTCGCTTTTCACACATATGCCGTAGTTACTTGTTACCCGGCGACTCCCATAGTCATATGTATGAAAGGTAAAACCTTGTGTAAAATACATAGATGATGTGGTGACTTTTGATTCGGGACCTCAGACCAAATCGTGAAACCATGCGGGAGAATATGGGTCGTCCTCTTCCACCTACAAAAAAATATAACGTAAATGTTTCATAACGATAATATGGATCTTCTTTATATTTGATGAATTATATTACCTGAGATTTTAACCACGTGACATATTGTTGATCTTTCCGTCGCTCTAGTTCGGTTACAGAAATTCCAGGTATTGCTTCTTCTACTTGTGTTACAGATGACATGAAAAAAAAATGTATATCGCTTCATATAATTGACATCACTTCATATAATTAAAATACACATCAATAATTACCTTTCATATGAACGCATCACTGCATGCTCATAATTGAGCAGAATATAAGTGTATGCACTATGCTTATCCTCTTCACTAGACCACCATATTTCTCTCAATCTACCACCAAACCGGCCAATTTGGCAAAAATGTCAGGAACATCCTTTATTGGATACGTGGGCACGACACCTTCATCATCATATCTCATAGGAACTCTTTTTCTGGTACGAACTGTTGGTGCAAAGTAGAGTATGATGTGAAGTGAGATGTTTCTTCTGTCAAACTTCCAGCAATTATCGAACCTTCCACCTTTGCAAGATTTTTTGCTTTCCCCTTCAAATATTTCATGGAGCACTCATAGGGATACATCCATCCGTTGTGAACAGGCCCACGAAGCAGTGCCTCGTATGCAAGGTGGACTACAAGGTGTTCCATAAAATCAAAAAATGCTAGAGGAAATATCTTCTATAGGTTGTTCATGATGATCGGAATGTTCTCATGAAGTTTTTCGATAACTTCTTTCTTGGTTGTATGTGTGCTTAGGTCTCTGAAGAACGCTCCAATGGCTGTATATTGAAAAAAAAAAGCAAGTTAATAACAGTTCATAACATATTTTTATATAATATTATGCAATCAACAAAATTATCTGCAAGTGCTTCATGTACATTTAATGGAAGCAGCTCAGCAAAAGCGAATGGCATTAGTCGTTTCATAAACACATGACAATAATGACTCTTCATTCCTGAGAATTTTTTTACCTTTTTCAACACACCTTGAGAGATTTGAAAAATAACCATCAGAGAACTTAAATTCCGATGCAACCCAGTTAAACAAACTCGTCTTCGCTCAGAAGATTGGAACTGGAACACTTCCATTACTTCGGATATGCAACTCACTTTTTGAAGAAATATCAGGCAAGTCCATCCTTGACTTTTTTCTATCTTTTGTCTTCCCTGGGATGTTCAGTATTGTATTCATGATGTTGTCAAAGAAGTTCTTCTCTATATGCATAACATCGAGGTTGTGGCGTAAAAGAAGATCCTTCCAACAAGGCAGCTGCCAAAATATACTCTTTTTATGCCAATTGTGACTGACCCCTTACCCATCAGGCATATTTCCAGGAACTTTCCAATTTCCTCCCTGCGGAACAGTTTCTTGAGCTCTGTAGTAATCAATTTGCGCTAAGATCTGTTCTCCAGTGAGATATGGAGGAGGACTATTCCTGACAGTTTTTGTGTACCTAAACAATGTCTTATTTCTTCGGTACGGATGGGTAAGGGAAAGAAATCGGGATGGGTAAGGGGAAGAAATCGACGATGACAATCAAACCAACAACTCTTCCTACCATTCTTCAATTGAAAAGCATCCGTTGATCCAAGACAATGGGGACAAGATAACCTTTCATGTGTAGTCCATCCAGACAGCATCCCATAGGCAGGAAAGTCACTAATCGTCCACAGCAGAACTACTCGCATCATAAAATTGTTTCTCAAAGAACAATCAGACGTCCTCACCTCTGAGGACCACAAGTCTTTCAGCTCTTGTATCAATGGCTGAAGAAAAACATTTACCGACCGTTTTGGATGCTTTGGACCAGGGATTAATATTGTCAAGAATAGAAATTCTTGTTCCATGCACATCTCCGGAGGTAGGTTGTATGGCGTAAGAATGACTGGCCACAAAGAATATTGTCTCCCAGACATTCCAAAAGGAGAAAATCCGTCTGTGCATAATCCAAGATAAACATTCCGAAGGTCACTGGCGAAATCAGGGTGTGTCTTGTTGAAATGTTTCCAAGCTCTTGTATCTGATGGATGAGCAATCTCACCATCCCTCTAGACATGTCCAGCATGCCACCTCATCGCTCCGGCAGTTCTCTCCAATTGATATAATATTTTCAACATGTCTGTAATTGGTAAGTACCACATCCTTTGGTACGGTACCCTATTCCTCCCCCGACCTTGCAGTTTGAATCGTGGCTTCTTGCAGAATCGACACTCTTCTAGATTCTCATCGTCTCTCCAATAGATCACCCAGTTGTCGATGTAAACATCTATCATCTCCGAAGGCAACCCGAGACTATAAACCAATTTCTGAATCTCATAATAAGATCCAACTGACACGTTGTCTTCTGGCAAGTACTCTTTGAACAACTCGGCCCATGCATCCATGCAATTCTCAGATAGATTATGATCCGTTTTAATATTCATCATCCTAGCTACTAGTGACAATTTAGTGAGATCTCTCTAGAATCAGTGTAGATTGGTTGATTTGCAGCTTCTAGCATTTCATAAAACCTTTTTGCATCCAAATTAGGTTCTTCCACATTTCTAATTTCATCAGCTATTGTTGTAGTAGTTTCTAAAAATGCATCAATCATCATGTCATAAACCCTATCATGATCTACCATCTGTTCCTCATGATGGTAATTATTTTCGTTATGCAGATGATTCGATTCATGATTGCAAGCATTATGATAATTACTATTACTACTATTAGCTCCATTTCCACCATAACCTTCTCCATGTTAAAACCAAATATAGTAACGTTGTGTAAACCCTCTATGTATTAAATGTTTCCATACAGTTTCACTACGTGCAAATTTTCTATTTTTGCACTTCAGACAAGGACATAACATTTTATTGTTTTCCTGCGTGAGCGGTGTACAACCTGCATGGTGCATGAATGTCTCTAGCCCGGTAAAAAAAATGCATTCGTCACTCTACTGGCGGAATCTTTATGCGTATAAATCCAACTCTGTAATTCGTAAATATTTCCACCTCCAGATACTTTTTTTTATTTGTTCTTTTTTTCCGTTTGTGTAGATTTGGAATGAGAATGGTGATATATATAGAAGTTTTCCGGGTTTGGTAGGTTAAAACATTTACAAGTGATTTACAAGGAAACCAATTTACTAGGATATTACAACTTTTTAACCTGGTTGTTACAACGAATTTACAAAAATACTTGTGGTAGTTGAACTACACTTAAAAAACGTTTTCACCTACCAAAAAGTAAGATGTCGTTGTAAAACACATGTTAATCTACATGTCTTTTACGACGAATATGAATTTTCATCGTATATTCGTTGTAATTTACGAAGAAATTACTACGAATCATAAAAAAAAAATATTTAAAACCCAATTGAATAAATAACTTGGGCATTTTCTATGTAATATCGACGTAAATTTACGACGAAAGTAATGTAAAATAAAAAAAAAACTAAAAGGAGTTTATAGTCATCGGAACAGTTTTTATCAATCCCCTATAGGTTTCCTCGAACTATCTACTCGAGGAAAAGCCTCGAGCTATTTCCTTGAGGAAAAGCTACGAGAAGTTGATAAGAATTTTTCTGGTGACTGTGCACTCCCTTCAATTATAAATTGTATGTTTTGTATTTTTTTCTTGACAATCAACGTAACAATTCCTAACAATCCCGCATAGTTTTCCTCGAACTATTTTCTTCGAGAAAAAGCTATGAGGAATTGATCAGGAACTATTCTGATGACTATGTACTTTTTTTCTATTTGTTAGTGTGTTTAGAAGAGTGATCAAATGACCTATATTTAAGAAATTTTTGAGTTTGGTAGGTAAAGGTGTAACAACGAATTTACAAAGTTTTTACAACGAAATATTTTATTTTTCATTTACAACTTAACCACATGCGTTTTACAAGAGTTTTACAGCGAATATAGTTAGCTGAAGCTCACTCCATAAATGTTTTCTCGAAAAGTAACTTTAACAGGATTCGTTGGAAACATCACGTAACATTACAAGTAAGTTACGACGAAATTTCTCTTTCCTTGTTCTCTTATCGTAAATTTACATCTGTCTTACGACGAAATATATTTCACGTAATTTTACGTGGTCTTTACGACAAATTCAAGATTCGTCGTAAACTCTGCATAATGTACACGTAAGTTTACGACAAATATTTTTCGTCGTAAAGTGTCGTCGTTACAGAAACGTTTTCTTGTAGCGAGAAGTAGTTGAAAAAACGAAGGAACGTATGAAACAACAGGAAAACCGAGCTGCTAAGATAGCAATAAAAGCAGCACAATCACACCTTCTTCACCCAAGCTAATTTGATGCATATAACATAATATCAAAATACTTTTGTTGTAAATTCTTTATTTCTTTTATTAGTTTAGATCTTCTGTAGGTAATTTTAAAAGGACGTATTTGCAGTTTAAAATGTTTAAAATGTTTTATGCAACTAACGTAGTGGTTGAAAAGACTCTGTGCGTATTTCATATTAAAATAACACCATGCTAAATATACATATATCTCCATGTTATATTCTAGACTAAATATTTTTCCATTTCAAAATGCTGTAGGGAAAATATACATTATGCAAAAATATGTATTCAAAATCTATATGCAAAAACATAATGTTATAGGCTTCTTTCAGACAAATGCGCACTCCAACAAGAACAAGAATTAAAAAAGAACCAACATTTTCATCAAACTTTATCACAGATTCATATATATATACAATTTTTTCACAGATTTATATTTGTAAATCTATTATTATGAGTTCACAAAATGGTTAATTTGATTCAATACCAAAGCAAGAATAATCCAAACCGAAAACGTTGACACCACCAACTCTACCTTCGTTCCACAAAACTAATAAATGAAAAATTATTATTTTTTAAATACATATATATATATATAGTAAAATAAATAGTTAAACTATTGTAAAAAAATCTATGAATGTCAATGCTTATTTTATTTAAAACTAGGACAGACCCGCCCTACGGGCGGGGTATATTTTACTTATGATTTCGATTTTTATTTATTATTTGATTTGGTGATTGATGTTTTAGGTTTTGCATTTGTAAAAAAATGTATATAATAGTGTTTATTGTTTGTTTTGGTGGTTTGTGTTTTAGTGCTTTAGGCCAATAGGACATTTTAACTTATGAAGGATATTATGTCTATTTTAGTGAATGTTTGATGTTTGCTTATTTTTGTCACTTGTTTTTGTTTTTTTATTTGTTGTCAAATACACATTTTTCCATAATACTATTTTAGTTATTATCATTTTTGTTATATTTTTTTATAATGAGAACACATTTTACATCATCATCGCATATGTCTAACTTTTTTTTTTTATTCTTGTTAGAGATCATAGGGTTGTATTAGCATGATACAATCTTAATTATGGAAATAGTATACATTTATTCATTGTTTGTTCATTTTTTTTTATATTTAGTCAAGTATTATTCTGAGTTTTTGTTGTTGTGTTAGGTTCAGTTCTCAAAACATTGATTATTTTATAACTTGGTTATATTGAAGTTACTTGTGTTTTTAATAAAATTTTATTATTCAGTTTCAGGTATTATTAGTGATTAATTGTATGAACAATATACTATAGAAGTTTCACTCGAAGAATAGAAACTGACTCATTTTGTTTTGGTTGATATACTGAGATCACCAAAAATGTTTTGTTTTGGCTCATTTTGTTTTGTTTTGATCGTGTAGCTAACCGTGTGAGGAAAAATGATTAGGTTTGTTCACCAACCTCTGTACCGGTCATGATCTCAGCTTCAAGAATCATGTTACCAAGTCGAGTGACCATCATTCTCGTACCATTGCATAGACCTTGCGTCGGTTACACACCATCATCACCGGAGCTCGTATTTTCATAAGTAATCGATGGCTCATACAAAATGGTTTACATATTTCAAACAATAACTGTAATTGTTGTGGCAAAATTACGCACATGCTTTATAATCAGCCCATGATTTTAAGAGCCATGTTATAAAGTAAGTGTATTACTCATTACCAAAAAAAAAAGAATGCTTCTCACTTTGTTGTATGTATTTTTGTGTTGAGAAGTAAGATATTACCAGCCTTCCTGAAATTTCTCTCAATGCTTCTGCCTAACAGGAAGTTGAGTCTGCCATCATACTAACATTCATTCCATATCTCTAAAGTATTCAGTGATGTTGATTCCTGGAGTCACATTACCAAGGAAAAAATAGGGTCGTAATTAAAAAAGGTTTCTATGTGCTTTATGTCAATAGAAGATGTGATATGAGCTTCTTCAAAAACTATTCCATGCCTGAAAATTACCTGTGTAGATTGAAGCTTCACGAGCAGCCACAGGCATGTTAGTGGTGTTGGCAACCAATGTAGTACGTTCATGACAGATTCCTCATGACCATCAGGCAACGTCATTACAATTGTGAGAAGTCCATAAGCACCTAATTTATGAGAAACCATCAGACCAATTTTTTTATTATGTGTGACCAATAGGCATATTCAGAAGGAGAAGAGGCATACCTCAGCCATTTTATTTCCTCTTTCTCCACAACCAATGTAAACGACATCATCGGAGTTGGAATACTTTTTAAATCACAACACATTAGCTCTTAAAAAGATTGATATGTTTAGAACACGCTGACAACAGAGAATATGAAAGCTATCAGCAACTACGTCTTTGAATGACAATGACCACTGTATTAGATGTAATCACCTGCCCCATAAGTAGAGGAGTATCCACAGCAAGTTTGGATGCGGCTGGCTTAGGTGTACGTACATGCCAGCTCTGACATATTATAGTCAAACCAATTTTAAAAAGTTAATGGGTAGCTAAACGTTTTCCGAGTAGGACAATTACATATGCTTCAAACCTGAAGCATGGTGAATGTTTTCTTAACCCCCTAGAATTCAAGCTCTAGCACAATATCCTGGTAAGGGAAAAACACAGTCAATCGATTATGTCAAAATATGAAGAAAGAGAAGGAGTTATTCATATATATACATTGTTTGAGAAAAGTTAAACTTAAACCTTAAAAGAATATTTACCAGCTGGAGCAAGGTAAGTGATCTTCCCCATGGCATCAGGAGGAAGGGGAAGACGGTGAGGCATCAGGAGGAAGGGCAAGACGGTGAGACATCAGAGTGTTCTGGAAGACGATCTGCGTTCGAAATTTATGTTTTACTATCAGAAAAAAAAAATATTTCAAATCGATTACGGAGGTGGCCAATGAACTTACAGCATACAAGTCACCTCCAGTTATTGTGTCTACCTCGACTGCAACCAACTCAAAATGATTAAGACCATCTTAACACTAACATATAGAGAAGTAAATGAAGCAAAAGACATACCAAAATCATTAGGCTCAAGAGCTGGAACATACACACCACGAGGATGTACACATCACCAGATCTTTTTGTAATATTCTTCAAAGGCCTTTGTGATATATACAAAAAAAAAAGAATTGTGAGACGCCACAATCACTGCAGATAGTATTGTTATAACAAAACATAGAAGTGATAAACTTTACACCTCACCTGAATTACATCGAAGATGTTTCCCAATATTCCTAGTCCAAGCTCCACAGAAAGAGGCTGAAACGTTCAGGTCAAAATTTATGATAGCTACAGACAAACAACTCCAAAGAAAAAAAAGAAGTCACGAACCTTGTGGGTTCGAAGAACATGATCATTAACCGTCAATCCAGCTGTCTCCTCGTAAACTGGAAGTTGCAAAACATCAGTTAAAAGTATCTCACTTCTACAGATCCAACGTATATGAGAGATACAAACCTTGGATGGTGGCAGAATCTCCTTCAAGCGGATGATCTCTCCAATAAGATTCTCACTACCAACACCACTAACTCATACATAGCAGCACCAGCCATACCATCAGACACAACGACGGGACCTGAAACCTTCATCGCAGAAACTTATATAATCGTGGGTGATTGATTAACGGAAGGTTTAAAGACAATAGATCGGTTACTGGTATGGTAAGGAAGAAGATGAAAGATCGGTCGCGCAACCGAAGTCGCCGTTCAATTCTGGAGATGGGAAGACTACCTCCGCTAACCCTAAGAGATAACGCGGTGTTTCATCATGAGCAAGTTGATACATCACGGGATGGGTTTGACTAAACAAAAGCCCACGCGAACACAAAATAAATGATACAACGCGTTTGGCCCAAAATGGATGCTGACCTGGCCTTTCCATGCTGGCGCTGAGGTGGCACCCTTGAGAGGAGAGATGCTCTTCTTTATATAATAATAGATAAATCAAATATAAAATATATTTTCTTTTAGTTTATTTATGCGCCCCGGGCGCGTTTCCCCTAGTAACTTATATTTGATCTTCCGTCCCACACAAGCAGAGAACAACTGACTGTATAAAGGTTCTACGAATTCCAATAACATTATCCCAAAAAATGGAATCATTGACTCTTTTAATAATTCAATATTGATAGATAAACAAAAGGTTATGCAGGGTTGAGCCATGATCAAGCCGTTGAACTCTCTAAGCATCATTTTTCAGTTATCACAAAGAAGGAAAATATTTGTTAAGATTGAAAGGCAAAGAGTAAAACTCTTCACTTCTAGTATCCGATTTAAACGACATGAAACGATCCCACCAAACCACCCCTCGGTCTTTCCTCGTTGCACTGTCTTTAGGTGACAATGTTACATCAAGAAAAAATGCTAATATCCCAGCAACAAATGCTTCGGAAGAGAAGGGAACATTGATCATATCATTGAACTGTGAAGAATAACAAAGAACACGAATTAGCATTATCATAAGTTAGAGAAGAGAAGAAGATCATGTTTGTTTTCTTAGATTACCCATCTTGCTCTTGTGTGAACGGGTCCATACTTGTTAATAGCTGTATACTCGTTGAAGTATTGTGGTATGGATAATCCCATGAAAACTGAGAAACCGAGGATGAATTTTGTTCTGAAGCTGTTTAGATTGCAGAACTGAAGTAAGCTTAGACCACCAGCACCTACAATTTTTAGTTGCATGAATATTAGAAATGCTCAAACCATAAGAAAGACGTTTCAAGAAACATACCAACATATGCAAAGAACAGGCAATACAATGCTGCAACGATAGGAGCTGGAATAGAAGCAAATACGGCTCCAAATTTTCCAAGAATGGAGAAAAAGATCATAAAACCGGCTGCTATTTGAACTACCCTTCTACTACCAACTCGTGTCTGAGCTAACAAACCGGCATTTTCACTGAAGGTTATCAGAAAAACCATTAGATTTTGCGGCATGTGCAGTACTTCATTTTGTTCATAGAGGAGAGGAACTGGTCTTACACTGATACAGATGCTCCATTACCTGCTCCAAATAAACCACAGAGAAGAACTCCAACACCCTATATACATAAATTTATTTGCTTAAATACATAAGCTCAGAGCAATGGTGATAAGGCACATTATAGGTCAATGTTTTACAAATTTTACCTGCCAACCAATCCCACGGCTGAGAACAGATGGTGGGGGAGGAGTTGCACTTGCAAACCTTGATACAGCAATGTAAGTGCCTGTGGACTGTTTCCATGAACCACAAGAGGGAACTTGTGTCAAGTGTTTAATGCTGTTTGCAGCTTAAAGGAAATTTGTTTAGATGAACGCTAACCTCAACAAGTGAAACAAATGAAATAGCCATCATAGCAAAAGCTTCACCAGCATTAAATGTTGGAGCTCCCCATTGGAAAGGGTAAGGAACTCTTATCCTGATATCATCAAGAGAAGGTTACTATTATAAGAATGCCACTGGATTATGGTCTAAAAGAGATCATTTCATTACCATGGAGCGCCACTTATGATGCCTGCACGATCTGTTCTGCAACTTGTCTGAGTGTTGTTTCCTGCGTGCTTATAGGCGCCACCAACGGTGAGCAAATGCGCGTAAATCCAGACAATTATCACAGAGAAAATCACAGCAAATCGATGAAAAATATGTATTTCTCCTCGCATGAGATGAGGAATGTACTGCAGAAAGAAGCAGAAATGATGAGTCTTGTTAACATCTATAAAGAAATAACAAGAAGAGCATTGCACAGAAAGTTAACCTGTGAGAATATGAGTAGGAGGATAATCTCAGGCAATCCAATCTCAATGCATTTGGCTAGCTGAAAAAAAAAAATAACAAAGAACAAACTCAGTACTCAAGAAAATGTCATAAAACCATATATGATATCGCTTAAAGCAATAACACACCAGAGGAAAGCCCAGCTCATAAAGTCCAAAACCGGCGAGTGCAACAAGAGGAACTACAGAGAGAGGACTCAAGAGCCTACATAAAGAAACAATAAACATCAAGAAGTACATCACCAGAGAATCTGTTGGTGTGAAGAATCATCTTATCTAACCTAACTACATTTCGCCAGAGGCCACTGAAGCCAACAATGATCTGAAGAAGCGACGCAACGATTAGAGCACCTTGGATTCCACGCATGATCCTCTCAAATTTCTGCAATGTTTTTACTCAAATCAGTGACCACATCTAACACAGAAAAAAAACTGATTAAAATTCTCAGACTAACCTCTTGAGGATCCAAAATGTCGTTGTACCGGGCAGCCAAGATAATAGAAAGAGTGGTTGGTACATAAGAGTAAGAGGCTCCGATGACAGCAGGAAGACGAGTTCCGAAGAAGCTTTGTAATAAAGTGTTGAGTCCAGAAACAAATAGTAATGTCTGAATCATCTTCGCCTTCTCCTCCTACAATAAACAAACAGAGCATTTCAATAATTTTCATGGGAATCGATTTGCTTGAGCAGAAAAAGTTACCTTTCCTCCACCCATTTGTGGAACTAAAGAGGTTGGGATGAGAACCGTTGTTCCAAGCATCACCAAGTAATGCTGAAAACCCAAAAGTATTGCCTCAGCTGGTCCAAAAATAAAATAAAAAAACAAATAGTGATTCTTGATCAGTTATATTACATATGACACTTGCAGAAATGAAATGATGATGATTAAAGATGTGAAATTAGGAGAGAAGAGGGTTACGCCAAGGAGGAGGACTGGTGGCGCAATAAGAGACAGAAGGAAGTTGATCTTTCACCGGATGGGGCTGAAGCTCATCTTGTTTTGGCGGTTGTGCCGCTCCTACTCCTTCACCATCACCGGCCATTTTCTTTCACTTTCTGATGACGAACACAAAAGCAACTCAGGAGAGAAAGAAATGTTGGAGCTGTTTACTGGAATTTTCAAGAACTTGACACCGAAAGTGCTGAAAATGATGGTTAAATGTTGGGAAAGTGAAAAGAGAGAGAAACTGAAAGAAGAATAAGAAGATGAAGTGAGAACAGAGAAAGACATTTGTCGGAGAATTATACATATATTAATAAGAAACCGTCAATGTAAAGGTAAGAAACGTCAAAAGAGTGGATTTTGCGCGTCTTCTTTAGGACTTTTGAGAAGAAAGAACCACTTGGAGAACACGTAACCCATGCAAAGCTTAAATTTGAAGAGTAAGGGGAAAAGAGACATTTAAAGCACTTTCAAATTTGAAAGAATTTACTAGATTCTGATGCGTTTAAAAGAGCAAAAACACTTTTTAGCAAAATCTAATTTACAAAATTAATATACTTCAATATTTTGTGATAATTAAAGTTTAAACATCTTAATTTTAGTGTATTTGAGAATTATATAAATATATTATTTATATTTATATAAATTATGAAATTATATATTTTTAATTTTATTTAAACTGATTTCAACATGTTTGTTATAATAATTTTAATAAAATCTCTGTAATTGATTTCATTAATTGTGTGATATATATTTATTTGATAAATTGTAAATTATAAACCTTATTAAATTGACTCTAACATTCTATCTGTAAACAAATTATTTGATGTCAAGTTAAACTAAGCATAATCTCACATTAATAATTATATGTTTTTACGCATTAAAAATCTAAAAACAAAATCTAAAAAGAAAGTTTTATTAAGTTTAAATTGATGAAATTTTTTATTTATGAAAATATAAATAAAATAATCTATTAATTTAATTAATTTTTATATTAAATGATATTTTTTACATGATCTAAATCCGTGATAAGAAGTCATATTTATTTTTTGAATTTGTTTCATCATTGAATTGAGTGTTTTAGCCAAATTATTGAAAAGAAAATTAAAAATATATTAAAATTGTAGGATCTAATGTTTATTATGTTTAAAAATTAATAATTATTGTGTTGTTTGAAAACACATTTAGTAGTAGTTATATGAAATAGCGTATTAACTAATTTGAGTGAATTTAATTTTATAGTAGAGTAATATATTTTATTTAAACAAATAGCTGTATGGAAAAATATATTAAATTAAACCAAAAGTCATAACCTTCTTTCATGTGTGATTTGTTTTTTAAAATAGACCCACACTAGAAATCACTTATCATTTATTAATTATTAATAATATGATTTATTATCTTCTATATTAAAACAAAAGTCATGACTTTGATTCATGTGTATTCTTTTAAAAAATGGACTATCACTAGAAACTTTTACTATATGTGTTACATTAAGATTAATAATATATAGAATCTTTAAAATACTTTAATCATTTAATTCTAAATATAATTATTTAAATTCTAACAAATATGTTTTAACAGATTTTTATAAGATTTTCATTTTTAATATTATCTTTGAATATTTTCAATAATTTTGAAATTAGTTTAAAATGTTATCACATTAATATATTCAGTTAAGTTTGTAAAATAAAAAATAAAAATTATATCATACTATCTATTATATAATCATAGTCAATCATATTTAAAAAAATTATTATATTAAGCTAAAAATAATAAAATTATATTCAATTGCTAAATTATATATTTTAATTTCGTAAATATAAAATATTTATGTTAGAAAAAAATATAATATGTTGGTAAGACAGGTTAACCTTAGCAAACTATATATTACATGTATATAAATTAGCATGTAATTCATTAAAGCTAATAATATATAATTTTTATAACTATTTTAGTCATGTTATCTTCTCTTTTTAAATATAAATATATATATTTATATATTAAATTTTAAAAGTTCTAATAAATATGTGTAAAAATATTTTACAATAAGTTAATGTATTTTATGTTATGGTTATAAAATGAAAAATTTAAATTATATCCTATTTGATTTACTTCATAGTCATAATTGATAAAAGACAATTATTATATTGTACTAAATATGATAATAGTATATTAAATTTATACATATTTATTTAAAACCAGTATGTTTATTGAGTTTGACCATTAACTCAAAAGTGATTCAAAGCACCAGAAAACATTTCTCTTTCATTTTTTTTGACATCAAACGGCTGATCTATTACTCAAGCGACTTTACTCATACCGGAATAGAAAGACCAACGTACACAAGCTTACGATAAAAAGACCTGGCTATCTTAGCTAGAGAATCAGAAACGACGTTCTGTAATCTAGGAACATAAATAATCTTGAAATCAGGAAAGCAGATCTTCAGTGTCAACAATTTTTCCAGTTTCGTTGAGAAGCTAGGCCAAGCATGAGGATTCTTGAGCATCTCGATCATCTCCTTGCAGTCAGTTCCAAAGCTCTGACATGGCGAATGTTGAAGCATGTTCTCCATTGCCCACCGCAGTGCTTCCAACTCTGAATGCAACGCCGATTCCACTCGATCAAAATTATGCAGTTCCATTAACTGGCTATTTCCGGAATTATCATTCAACACCCATCCACATCCCTTGAAGAAATCCGTAGAATTCCAAGATCCATCCACCATCATATGTTACCCAAACTTAAGGCCTGGTCTTCATCTATTCTGTTCCTAAGGGAGAACGGTATATCCTTCTCATTTTCTTGGAACCATGCTTGGCATTCACTTTCTGCATAGCGCGCTACCTCCAATGGATCCCTATCAATGCCTCTGAATAGCTTATCATTTCTAGCCTTCCAAATGTACCAGATTAGCCAAGGATAAGAATCCCTGTCCAATTCCGGTTCCATTATTGCATTCTTCCTCCACAATAGATAGTCCATATTCGCGTACGTGCTTGATACTAGAAACAAAGTGGGATTGGTAGGCGTAGATGATAGCACCCAAATTTGTAATGCAGGTGGGCATTCAAATATTGCATGTGTGATCATTTCCTCGGGTTCCCCACAACGAGGGAAGTGGTTGTCACATCTCATATGTCTGTAGTTTAAGATGCTCGTAACAGCTACATGTCATGTTATCAACTGCCACATAAGATGGCAAATCTTTTGGGGAGCCCTGACCTTCCAAGCATGTGTTTGGAGTTTTGTGATACTAGGCTCACATACTTAAGATTCATCTTCCTTCCTTAAGATATTTCGTGCTACCCAGTATCCAGATTTAACTGTATACTGTCCAGTCCTCGTATAGCTCCAACAGTATGTGTCCCATCGATGCGTGGAGCTAATGGCCATACTCTTGATGAGTGGTATATCAGCTGCAACAATATAATCGTGAAGTCGGCTATCATACCAAGTCTTCGATGTTTGATTAATCAAATAGCTCACTCGCATATTTGGATGCAGAACCGGTGCCAATAGGGTTGCTGGTCTCGTAGGTATAGTAGGAATCCAAGGATCTTCTCAAACTTTAACTTCATAACCCGAGTGGACTTTTTGTCTAATTCCTAATAATAGCAATTCTTTTCCGGCCGATATACTTTTCCACACATATGAAGGGCTGATAGCATTGATTTGACGCAAAGGCGTACTCAATCTGTAATACCGACCTCTCAAAACGCGAGCTACCAGAGAGTCTGGGTTTTGTGCCAGTCGCCATAGTTGCTTTGCTAGTAACGCAAGATTAAACTCATGGATCATCCTAAAGCCAATCCCGCCTTCTTCTCTGGGTAAGCATATTTTATCCCATGTTGACCAGTGAATACCCCTTTTTGGTGGATTTGAGCTCCACCAGAACTGTGCAATGACACTAGCTAAATTCTCACAAATCTCCAATGGGAGAAGGAAGCAAGACATTACATACGTCGGAAGAGCAAGCAGGATTGATTTTATCATAACTTCTTTCCCACCTCTAGATAGCCATCTTCCAGTCCATCTATTCACTCTACTCCTCAGCTTATCCTTAAGGAAGGCAAATAGCTTACATTTGGACCCACTGATATCCTCTGGTATACCTAAATATGACCTCATTCCTCCTTCATTTTGGATCCCAAAGTGTGTCTTTGATCTCTTGTCTCACATCCTGGCCGATTCTTTTACCAAAGAGTAAAGAAGACTTATCAAAATTAATGCATTGTCCTGAAGCTTGTCCATATACCTTGACCACTTTCATTACTTCTTTACATTCACGGGGCTCCGTGATAAGGGTTTTTAATCCTTAGAGCAAATCGATTGTAGTATTTTAGATTGTCGAACCACAGGGAACTAGTGATCTAAGCACTAAGAGTACACAAACTTTCCTAATCTAAGCAAATAGAGAGTTCGATTTGTAACATGCTAAGGTTCCTAAAAATATAAACAAGGTGATCTCAAATCCAATCTAGAAACAATCACAAGAACTACTTTTAATCAAATGATAAGGTAGAATCCATGGGATTAAGGTAATTGATCTAAGCAAT